>CATIWQ010220485.1:0-12993 GCA_949673415.1 Euphorbia schlechtendalii | reverse complement strand
TCGAATCGTTTAGTCCCGGAACGACCCATTGAGACCCTTCTGAGTTTAGAAATGCATCATTGGGGGTAACAAACTTCTAAATTGTAATTATTTAGGAGTTATATATGATTTATTAATGTATTAATATGTTGATTAAGGTTTGGAGTAGCAACAGAAGCGCTTCGGGCCATCCATATCAACATCTCCCTTCACAGGGAAGTCGGTCACGATTGGATGACATCATTGCTATTGTTAACCCAAACGTTGGCTATGTTATCCATGCTAGATATATTTTTCTAATTGTTGTTCTAGGTCACCCACATGAAGGGAACTCAAGTTCCAGGATAACCGACCCAACAATATAACATGCGGCATTTTCACTAATAAAAATGACCAATATAGTTGAAAATAAAAATGAACTATTTTTATAAAATAAGAACTTCGAAATCTCAGTTGTTTTTACCTTGACCACATGGGTCTTGCTAAAATCCAAATCGACCATATATTGTACACTTGGTACATATTTGTATTGTGGAATATCCCATGTGCTAACCTTTGTGGATGCAAGTAGTTTAGGATTGATGTATGTTAGGGTTTAATTCGGGTATCGCATTTATCAAATGTAACATTTGTCAGATATCGATGTATTTAGGTGATTTGTAAATCCCCCATCCCAAGATGTAATTAATCCCGTAGATGAGGTGCATTTACTTTCCTACATGTTTACTTTCTCGCACTTTATTTTACCGCTTTCTGCATGCACAATAAATAACCAAAAACATCTAGATAGAATCGAAATATCATAAGTGTGATTTCCAAATAGGAATAATGTTAACTCAAATAACTACGAAGTAAGTAACTCATCCCGGACCCAAATCTCTATGGTACCGCTTAGGCTTAATGGATCTAAGTTGTACAAAATTTTCTCTAAAGAGCTGATCTGAGTGGCGACTCTGAGTACCATAAGCTAGAGGTTATGATCTCGAGTCTTTAAAACTTGTTACATGAACAAGTTTCTTTCTTTAAACTTAAACACGCTTTTCTTTCTAATCGGGAAAACCCCCATGCCCCATCTTACGGGGCCGGTGCCTCGCGGCGGCTGTGTGGGTTGAATGTCGTCCGCTTACAATAGTGACTCTGCTGGGGAAATCTTTTTTATAAAATTAAAAGTTTAAAAGATTTTGGATGAGTATTGAAAAGTCTTTAAATGAGTTGAATCCATGTTTACGGTATTTCAAAAGCATATGCATTAGATGGCTTAGCCTTAAAGATTAGGATGCCCTATTTTACCGAGAAGCTTGCGAAAGTATCATTTGCGAACCCATGGTGACCAAGGATGCTTAGCAAGTGGATCACTTGTTATCATACCGCATGTACCTCCCTCGTTCGCATGGAGAGGCTTGGAGTGTATCATAGTGCAACAAGAACCTTCTACATCAACAACCCATGACCCAACTCATATATGAAACCATAGACACTCTCTCTAGGTCTACCAAAACAAATTACATATCTTCTTACAGGTGCATTCCTTAATACCTCACGGTATTAAGATGACCCAAGCTTAGATTTAAAAGCTTAACCCTTACGTGAGGGGATATAAGGTCGGAGGAAGTGTGCTGCATGTTATGTGCTATGTATTTTCGCTTTCCTTTTACCATACATCATATGTAGCATCATGCTAACAACAATCTTTTGTGCAGACACAGTTATGTACACACTCGTTTATGACATGTTCATCATGCCACCACAAACCTGAGGTTACACTGATATCACACACCTAGGTTTAGACAATATGCTAAGACAGTGTCACCTATGATTAGGATTATAAATTACCAAATTATAGTAGTGATTGCTTGGCACCTAAACCTCTGCCTATTGGGAGCAATAAAACCACTACACTAAGAGTCACACAAAGTAGTAAATTTTTACATCTAAGGCTACAATGGACTATTTACTTGGACTCATACAATTATGCAAAAGCCGAACGAAGCCACCTCACAACACGAGAAAGAGCCATGGTTGCGAATTCTCAGAAAGCGTAGCCTTTTACCCCATAGGTATTATGGAAATCAAATTGTTTGTTCCAAGAAGATTGGCAAACACAAATCATAACCTCAGCCTTTTACCACATGGGTATTACGGTGATCAACTAGTTTGGTCCAAGCAAATTGGCAAACACAAGTCACAACCTCTACCTTTTACCCCACGGGTATTATGGCAATTAAATTGTTTGTTCCAAGCAAATTGGCACATACAAATTTCATGGCCAAGCCTACTACCACACGTTTATTACAGCAATAAACCTGTTTGTTCCAAGCGGATTGGCAAACACAAGTCATAACCTCAGCCTTTTACCTCATAGGTATTATGGAAATCAAATTGTTTGTTCTAAGCAGATTGGCAAACACAAATCATAACCTCAACCTTCTACCACACGGGTATTATGATGATCAACCTGTTTGTTCCAAGTGGATTAGCAAACACAAGTCACAACCTCAGCCCTTTACCCCATGCGTATTATGGCAATCAAATTGTTTGTTTCGAGTAGATTGCCAAACAAAAATCATAACCTTAGCCTTTTACCACACAGGTATTATGGAATCAACCTGTTTGTTCCAAATGGATTGGCAAACAAAAGTCACACTTTAAGACCAAGCCTATTACCACACAGGAATTACGGAAGTTAACCTGTTTTATTCCAAATGGATTGGTAAAACATGAGTCACACCTCAACCGCAAGCCTACTACCACACAAATATTATGGAAATCGATTTGTTTATTCCAAGTGCAATGACAAATACAACCCTCGACATCACATAGAAGTCACCTTAACCTCAAGCCCTCACCACACTAGTCGGGCCTTGTTATCATTTGAGTTATATCTTTATTACTAATGAATAACCTGTTTGTTTCAAATGGATTGATAAATATGAATTTTATCACATCACATTATATTAACCCTTTGTAATGCAGCCACGTTATATGCATTTCACACATCAGCATCAAGCATGTTAAACATGCATTTCATATCTGACACAGCTGTTCGATTGTGTTTGCTTTAGATGAGGCTTGGAAGAGGTAGACTCCCCTACTCATCCAGATTTCCCCATCGTGGCTTACCAAGAGAACTTTCCATCATAGGGTATTCCACACACTGATTCTAGCGAAGACTTGGGTTCATATTTGGGTTCTGGTTCAAGTTCAGATTTTGGTTCGAATCGGAGATCAGTCTTTGGTTCAGGTCAGAGTTTCAAAATATCACATCCTCAAGGTAATTTAGGAGGAGATGAGCTAGCCATGCATGAAACACCAACAATCTAGTAGTTTTGTTCAGGTCAAGGTCGCAAATGCCTTAAACGTTGTTCTTTGTAGCGATCATTTGTTCAAGCGCTACAGTTCCATATCCATCCTTATTAACAGGATGATCGAGCCTTAGATAAGCTTTCTAACTAAGAATTATTGGAAGTCTCCAAGCTCCTGCCATTGCTAGTCATCTTATGGCTAGGAGGCCTGGCTTCGCTCCTAATACATTTCCATCATCAAGTGATCTATTTGAAAATCCTCCCAACACCTTCCAGTTTGGCGCAGCAACCTCGCAACCCCAAATACCACCATGACCAATCTGGGTTAACGCTATCCCAAGCACCGAATCAATTCACTCAAGGTCTAGGACAGTTTGGTTAGTTTCAGACAGGTCAGACTTCTGGGGGGTAATGATCATTCAGGGTTAAGGCAAGCTTATGCCTTCCAGGTTACTCAGCCCCAAAATCAATTCGGTTAGGGGTAGGTTGATCAGCAGTTGGTCGACTTAGGTCTATTTCATCCATATTGGCATCAACCAGCAGAATCTACAAGGGTGTTCATCCCTTAATATAGTTCCATCCCACCACTTTAGAGCTTTGCCTCACAACCAGTTGTCCCTCAAAATCTGAGTATCTCATCCTCCTTCAATACAAGCTTGAACTTCATGGTCCAACTACTGTAATATCTGGTCATGACCCAGGCACCATTTACTCCCAACTTTATGGTCGGTTCTAGATGCAACAAAGTCCCCCAGGGGCAGTTTAACCAAAGGACCACATCGTTCACTTCTCCTCAGCTCATTTTTTAGCAAGGGACCAAATGGACAGTGCCCTAGTATCTACCTCCCAACATAGTAGAACTATGGTAATAGTTTTTGGCTACTCATGGTAGCCAATTCTATAGTTTCCAACCAAACTTCTACCATATCCCTCCGATAGCACATGACGATGAGTGGCTTCTTGAAAACTTTATAATGCTGAGATTAGAGAAGTATGAGGGAAAAGGAGATCCCTTATCACATTTGATCAACTACTAGACTATAATGAGAGCTATGAGAATTGGTGAAAAGATACTGGCTTGGCTCTTTATTGTTACACTAGGAGGGCCAGCCAATTAATGGTATAACAACCTACCTTTGGAAATAGCTCATGACTAGAAGCACCTCTCAGAGGCCCTATGGCTTCAATTCTAAAATAAAGACCACCATACAACATCTCGAGGCCATCAAGCAAAGACCCAAGGAATTGTTTAAACCCTACTACAATAGGTGGATGGCCATCCAAGTGCTACTCAAGGATAAGCTTAGTTAATCTGAGATGATTGTAAAGCTATTGGCCGGGGCATTGCCAATCTACCGACAGAGGCTCAGGACTAACACTTTCACTTCTTACAATGAGGTTTTCGAGAAAGATGAAAAGCTTGAGTGGATAGAATCCCTGGACACACCCATGGGGAAACTATCCAATGAGTACTAAGATGAAAAGGTGATAATTGGGAAAGAAGCCCCTCCTCATGTAGAGGATGAGGATGCTAATAATGTAATAGTTAGTAATTTAAACTCTTTTATGTTAACAAACTCTATCAATGAGGCTTTTGAATCTTTGAATGCGTAGAAATTGCTTATTTTTTTGATATCCTTTCGAATGACATCACACATTATCGTGAAAGTGAGCATTATGTTTTTTAGCATGCACGACATATCATCGCGTGAAATTAATTTGGGTATAAATGAACTCCCTATAATAATTTCAAAAGATTTGACTCTTGATGAAAAATGAGAGATAACATAGGTACTTAGACAACACATGATAATGTTTTCCTGGTCCTATGAATACATGCCAGAGGTCAACAGAAAGATCGCCAAACATAAAATCTCCACTGACCATTAAGTCAGTCAAAAAAAAGATGACATGATCGAGATAAAAATGGGTCAAAAGAGGTAACAAAGCAAATTGAAGCTAAGTTCCCCAAAGTAATTCAACACCTGATACGGTTGGCCAATATAACGCCAATGCCGAAGGCAGAAAGAAAGAATCAAGCATTTTAATGTGTCAACAACTTCATCACGTGGCTCATCACCATTTGTGGGCCGATCATCACACTATTGAAGGAGTACCAATAGACATTGTCTATATACGTTTGATGGAATCAAGCTATGTTTGATATAAGTTTTGATGCCTTCCATCCTTGAAAAATCACTCATTCTCTATTTGGCTATGAAGGAATCATCAATACGGAGAACAACTAAAAAGGAGAATATCAAGCATCATCACTCATCACCGTGTATACTTTAAGCCCACAAAGTGGTAGGAGAGGCCAATAAATTAATCAGAAAATGCTGAACGAAGAAGTTGATAAAGTTATGGATATGCATCAACCAAGATAGGCTCAAAATCTATCACGTCTAATCGAAAGAAATAAATCATGTAAAAAGCAGTACAAAAAAGTAAATAACCTATCAATTAGCACTCTGCTAGTTGAGCAAAAATCAAGCCCTCTTTTCAAAAAATAAAAAGAATAGTCTGCTGAGTTGAAAACCCGAAAAGGGTGGCTCAGAAAAAACTTAGGACATCGAGAGAAAAGCAAGTACATTGATTAGAAAACCTGCAAGGGTTAATCGATGGCAAGATTCAAATCATTTGAAACATTCATAACCCTGCTAAGTTCATCAATGAACTGTCATCCTTGCTGAATCTTTATGCATATGTTTATCTTGATTGATTGCATGCCAACGGTAGAATATCGCAAGTAAGCATCCCATCACATCATGGTTCAATAAAAATAAAAATAAGAATAAAGAGAAAAGAAAAGAAAAAATATGAGTCTGCTAGATTGAAAACCTGAAAGGGCAGTCCAGGAAAAAATTAAGACAAGGTTTAATAGATTGAAAACCTATAAGGGCAGTCTATGCAGAAATTAGAACCAAAGAAATATCAAATTCATCATCTCCTCCTTAGAATGGCACAATGCATCATCTATCTCCTCGAGAACTTAGGATGAATATATTCTAATTTCCCTCTGAAAGAAGATTGTCACAATAAGAAATAACTTACAATACTTCAAGCAAAAAGCTTCCAAGCTCTCATTATCACCTTCAAAGTGAGCATCACCAACATGGTTAAGGATCAACATTAACATCACTAACGCTATACCAAAGAAGGAAAAGAGCATCAAAAAGTCAATGACTCATCTAGATCCTCTTCAAAACAAATTTAGGATTTGAACTCGACTCTGATTCATCCATAAAATCGAACTTCGACTCGGACCCATGTCTATCATCACTCTAAAGAAGACATTTAGACAAAACTCGACCATCGATAGTATGGTAACCATGGAATGCCCAACAAGATAAATCATAGGGGTACTCATGCACCAACATATGAGGGTATCAACTCGGAAACCTCTGAAAAGCTCCTCATGTAATGAAGCTTCCACTTTCGACCGGGCCCAATGCTCCAAAGCCAACGATGTGTGTAATAGATAAACATATATCATGTGATAAATATTTTTTATGCATAAAGTCATTCATACATGCATATGCATCATGTCACTTACAGGTCAAGGTGATGTTAAACCGAGGCAATGTCATTCCGATAAGCAAAGCACTCTACCCCCCACATGAGGAAACTATAAGTATCAAGAAGATGTCGGAGTAACACATCATCAAAATTTGGAATGACAATGGCCCAACTCAAGTCATTTCAACTTTTGTCAAATTCAAGCCTACTTAACCTCATTCAAGTAGCGTTACAACATCACAAAAGCCTCCCAAAGCAATGGAGTGACCATCGGGACTGATAAGTGTATAATTACACTTATTATCATGATATTTTTACTCATAAAATGATATGGTTTAAAGTCATTTTATACTTCATATAAAAGATTTCACGTGGTATGTAGTTGTTTTTTATGCAAGTGCAGAAACTAGGTGAATCTTGGGAGCAAAATGATCAAAGATAGAATTCTATGTAAAAAGAGTGAAAAGGTGCAAAAAGATGTGTGGAACACAAGGAATTGGCTTAGGATCGAAGTTGTCAAAGATCAGCAAAGTTGCAAAGAAAAATCATGAAGAAAAACACATGTCACGATCGTGACACCCATTCACGGTCATGACTTTTCATCCTTCACAAACAGAAAGTTACCAACTATTGTTCATGATCGACATGTATATCTCGCTCATGACCTGTGACAATTTTTTATCAACTCTTCTCAATTTTCAACCGCCAGATTAGAACGATCAACCGCCATCAACTATCAGACGAAAAGATACCTTTTAGAAGCAATCCAATCATGAAAAGGTACCTTTCCATTGAACATGAGGATGAAACCTAGCATCCAATCACATTAAAGTGATGCAACCCTTTGCCAATGGACATGACTCTTCGTTTGGATAGACGCTACCCTTCGCACTCTATAAATAGAGTCCCAAACCAACCAATTTCGTGGCATATGGTGTGATATGGTTGAAGCATATAAAGAATGTGTGTATGCATAAATAGAGAGTAAAAATTGTATAGATTTCGTTACATTCAAAGTTTTAGTGAGAAAAATGTATAAGTGATTCGATTCCTATTTCGATCACTAGATTTCTCCACAAATTCGAGCAATTGTTGTATGAGTGTAATTATAAAGCACTATTCAATAAAATTTTCTCTTCTTCAACATTCATTTATTCGATATTCACAAAGAATAACATCCTAGCGGAGGTTCTGTACAAGTCGAGACCAAATTCAAAGTAGACATAGGTATTGCGGGAATTGACGACTTCCATTAAAAGAGTGGATACGTTTGATCAAATTTAGCTTTCCCTTGCATACCTTACAACTTTACTTTGTTTTCTACTTATACCTTCTATTTTTAAATTTATGATATGTCTATGTGTCAAAACGATGATTTCATCTTGCGTCATTTATGTTAATGAAGTTATGTGCTTTCGAGTTAACTTTAAGAGTAGTTTCATGGTTAACAAGATTGTGTATAATCACTGAATCTATGATTATAATTATGTTTAGTGAACCAACATTTTTGGAGTGGTAACTTTTTAAAGATGGCTATGCGAGAGCGACCCGTACTAAGCATAGTATAATTGTTATCCAGGTTTTTATAAGTATCATAATTCGTTTACCCTAGATTTAAAAAATTCATTTCATGTGTTATTCTGTGGTGAATTATTGAATATTTGGGCATCTAGAACCGTGTTTGTTAAAGTTACCTTGTGTATGAAATATTCTTGATTATTTTGCTTGTTTTTCTCTACTTTACTTTTTCTTAGGGAGTATCTATATAGTTTACATCTTCTCTAATCTGTTCATGCATTTGTCTATTCATCAGTCTATCATCCAAACCCTACAATTTATCTTATTTATTTTGTTCCGTAACTCTAGTTGGTCCTTAGAACCGAATTCTTTTTCTGTGGGATCGATATCTTTTAAAACTACATCGTAACTGTTGTGAGCGGGCGACACAGAGCGGTGGCCCGAGAGCGCGCGGTTTCATAGGCGCGATCCACCGGGGTTTTTTGAAAAAGAAGAAGAAAATGCACCGGCCTAGGACCCGGGAAAAAGGTTTGAAAGAGAAAAAGGCGAAAATGTTTAAGATCGGTTCGAACCCGAATCCGCCGTCTCTTAGTATGGAATCGCCACCTGGATTAGCTCTTTCCAGGAATTAGAGTCTTGTGAGGCTTAACGTCCGGGGGACAGCCCACCAAGACATAGAGATTCGGGTCCGGGATAAGTTGCTTATTTCTTAAGTGATCACAATAATTACATCTACAGAAAACCGTTTTCTTTTAATTATGCATATTCGTACTTAGGTTGTTTTTGGAGTTAAATGCATGGTTCACGTATTGTGAAATATAAACCATCCATAAAGCAGAAAAATAAACCATCCACAAAACAGTAAGTAAATGCGGAAAATAAAATTACAAGGCTTCAAAAATCGGGGGATGCAACCGCCCGCTACCCTATTAATTACATTTTCCGTAAAATATGTACAATACCCGAAGGAAAATAAATCCTAAACATACATCTAACCTGCATCCACAAAGGTTAGCAGATGAAATGGCACATATGTTCGATTTGATTTTGCGAGGCCCGTGTGGCCTACTTAAAACATCGACGATTTAAAGTTGCTAATTTAAATAAAAATAGTTCATTTTTATTTACACGTATGTTGGTCAATTTAATTAGTGAAAATGATCGCATGGCAAAATGTGAGGTCTGTTATCCGGGAATATATTTTATTCCCTTCGTGGGGGTATTCTAATACAAAAATTAAAAAGAAGTAAAGAAGAAGAAGAGGATTACAACATTTACAATAAAATAAAATAATTCCAAGGTTCACATGTAGAAAGAAATTAAGAAGAAAAGGAGGAGCACAAAATAAGCAGCTCTAGGAACTCAGAGGCTTTACCCTTTTGGCGTGAAACCACTTCGGCGTGTCCGTTCGATCCCCGGGAGCGTTCCTCGTTCGTTTTTGTAGTTTAGGTGATTTAATGTGAAAAAGTTGATGTAAAAGTCCAAAAATCTTCGTTTAATTCTTAGGATTTTAGTGTAATTTAATTGGAAAAAAGAATTGGTTGTTTGGAAAATAAAGTGTTTATTTATCCAAAAGATAATCAGACTCGGGTTCTAAATTGGTTTTAGACCCGAGAATATCTAAGGATTTAAGAAGAAATTTGATTTTAAGAGGAAGAACTTCGGGATCCAAAAGTGTTTTTTGATCCGAGAAAAAGTTAGAAGAAAGTGAAGAACATTGTTATTATTTTTTTTGTTCTGAAAGAGAGGATTTTTCTCTTTGAATTTCCAACCCCGTATACTGAAAAAGACCCGACTATTTATAGATAAAAAAGTCCCGAAAAATCCAAAACATAGAGCCTCGCCGGCGAGGGGTCTCGCGCGCGAGGCTCCCTCGCGCGGGCTACCTCGAACAGCCACGCGCGAGGCTGCCTCCTCGCGAGGCCGCCTCGCGTAGCCTCGCGCGGGCTACCTCGCGCAGCCCCGCCCGAGGCTGCCTCGCGCAGCCTCGCGCGAGGCTGCCTCCTCGCGAGGCTGCCTCGCGCACCCCCGCGCGAGGCTGCCTCCTCGTGAGGTTGCCGCGCGAAGCCTCGCGCGAGGCTGCCTCCTCGGGAGGCTGCCTCGTGCACCCCCACGCGAGGCTACCTCTTCTCGAGGCCACCTCGCGCGGCCTCGAGCAAGGCTGCCTCCTCACGGGGCTGCCTCCTCGTGAGGCCGCCTCGCGCAACCTCGTGCAAGGCTGCCTCCTCGCGAGGCTGCCTCGCGCAACCCCACGAGAGGCTGCCTCCTCGCGCAGCCTTGCGCGAGGCTGCCTTGTCGCGAGGCTGCCTCCTCGCGTGGCTCCCTCGCGATCGGGATTACGTCGCCTTCATTTTTTTTATTTTATTTATATATATATTTTTTGTTTTTTTTATTTAGTTAAATAATTTTATCTAAAACGTCCAAGAAGGATTCTCATTTGAAGATCGTCGGATGGTCGAAAATCGTGTGATTCGAGGATAAATTTCCCGAAAAGCTATCATCATTGAACGTGCGAGCTGGTACAAAATCCCGTGCTCATAGCTACCCCACGTGTGATAATTGTTGGTTGTATAACCAGTATTATCACACGAAAAGAGCAGAGGGATTAAGAATATACCTGATTGGTGCGGCTAGTGACTTCTTGTTCCCAATTGGTGATGTCATAGGCCTTCCTTTCTGGCACTGTGTCTTCATAGGGTTTAATGCCCCTTGTGGGCGAGTCGACCGTTTCTTTCTGCGGCGTCCCTATTTTGGTTGGCAACCGTTTCATTCTTCGGTTGAGATTGTTTCATTCTTCAGTCATTGAGATAACCGTTTCCTTCTTCGGTTGTGTTTTGACCTGCTTCCTGTAACAAATCAGAGAAAAGGATAATGTTAATACGTTTTTATGATGAATGTTTTAATTGTTTGATTGAGTTTATTTGAAGCAAAAAATTTTGCCCCTTCAATCAAAAATTAAAACATGAGGGATAAATAAGTTTAATAGAAATTCGGGGATGTCCCGAGCACTGCTCCGTTGTAGGAGGCTTTTGTTGCAATGTTGACTTTAGGCTTGAATGGGCCACCGTCTTGCTTGTAGATTCCTCATGTGGAGGTGGAGGCATCTTCTTTACCTGTAAATGACATGATGCGAATGTTATGTATGCATGATTTATGCATGAATAATATTTATCATATGATGTATGTTTGTCTATTGTAGGCGTCGTGGGCTTCATTCAGTGAAGAGCCTTCTCTTGTGCTGGTGCATGGCTGCCCCTATGACTTGTCTTGTTACGGATTCCATGGATGACTCCCTCAAAGTGACGACCATGGGTTCATTGAATCAGATTCGAGTTCATAGCTCCGATTTGAGGAAAGTCCGGATGAATCGTTGATCTTGCGTTGTGTTGATGATGATCGCTTGGAGACCATTTATCTGAAGTGTTGAAGGTACATGACGTTTTAGAGATGATGAATTGGATATTTCTTCAATTCTAATTTTTGCATAGATCGCCATTGCGGGTTTTCAATCTATCGAACCTCGTCTTAATTTTTGCTTGGACCGCCCTTTCAGGTTTTCAATCCAGCAGACTCAGTTTTCTTTATTATCTTTTTATTTTTTTCTTTTTCTTTTTTTTTAATTTTTACTTGCGACATTCTACCATTGGCATGCAAGCAATCAAAATAAACATATACATAAAGATTCAGCAAAAATGACAATTCATTAATGAACTTAACAGGGGTATAAATGTTTCAAATGATTTGACTCCTGCCATTAATTAGCCTTTTCAGGTTTTCTAACCAATGATGTTCTCTCGATGTCCTAAGCTTTGGCTGAGCCACCCTTTTCGGGTTTTCAACTCAGCGAACTACTCTTTTTGTGGTTTGAAAAGAAGCCCTAATTTTTGCTCAACTAACCGAGTGTTAATTGATAGGCTAATTTTTTAATTTATTCTCTTTTTTTGTACTTCTTTTTAGAGATTTATTTCTTTCACCTATGCGTGATAGCAATTGTGTAAGACTTGGTGGGTTTGGTAGATCAGTTGCTATCCATGTCCATGACTTCAGTTGTTATCTCGTTCAACATTTCTAGTCGATTGGTTGGTGCTCACGCTGCTTTGCTGGCTTGAGGTGTATGAAATGATGAGTTTTGATCATTGGCGTTTCCTCTAATGATGCGATGATTGCCCCACAAATAATAGCGAGTCTTGTGAAGAAGTTGTTGACGTGTTCAACAATTTAGCTCCTTTTTATCTTTAATATTGACCTTTGTATGATCCTTTGCTTGATTGTGACATTGCGCTAGTTGTTCGATAAATGGTGGTGGTGGAGTTGTTGACGTGTTCAACGATCTGCCCCCTTCTTTGTGATGTTGCATTGGTTTTGGTCCCAACTTGCTTGGTCCACATTTTGGCCTTATTCTGGCTCCGATCATTTTGATCTTTGCATGCTTCATTCTCTTGGTTGAGTCAGTGGATGTTTCATGCATGGAGATCTGTCCATTGATCTTCCATCATTGTATGATGAGGCAATTGCTATCACGCATTGTCTAAGAACATTTATTTATCTCTCACTTTCTCTCAAGAGTCAAATCATTTAAATTTTTGGGGAATCCATTTATACCCAAATTAATTTCATGAAATGATGTGTCACGTGTGCTAAAAACAATATGTATATGTTTATGAGAATGCGTGAT
>CATIWQ010220481.1:0-27377 GCA_949673415.1 Euphorbia schlechtendalii | reverse complement strand
TGAATTCTTCATAGAACCCTGGTGGTGCTTGCATGTAGACTTCTTCATTCAGATCTCCATGTAGGAAGGCATTTTTTACATCAAATTGGTGAAGTAGCCATCCTTCATTGGCAGCTACTGAAAAAAGGACCCAAATAGTGTCAATCTTGGCCACTGGGGAGAAAGTTTCTAAGTAGTCAATGCCATAGGTCTTTGTGTACCCTTTTGCTACTAATCGCGCCTTATATCGTTCGATTGAGCCATCTGGTCTATGTTTCACTGTATAAACCCAACGACACCCAACTGGTTTCTTCCCTATGGGTAAAGTGCATTTCTCCCATGTGTTGTTTTTGTTGAGTGCATCCATCTCTTCTTTCATTGCTTTTGTCCACTCATCAGATGTTAAGGCCTCCTCAATTGTGTACCCTTTTGCTACTAATCGAGCCTTATATCGTTCGATTGAGCCATCTAGTTTATGTTTCACTGTATAAACCCAACGACACCCAAACTGGTTTCTTCCCTGTGGGTAAAGTGTATTTCTCCCATGTGTTGTTTTTGTTGAGTGCATCCATCTCTTCTTTCATTACTTTTGTCCAGCTCATATTTTCGTGCGTAATATGAGCTACTAAGTACCTTGATCCTCTTCACGTATTGGGCTCGGGGGAGTATCTTTCTGGTGGAACTCCCCTATTTCTTCTAGGAAGTAGTGCAGGTTGATATAGTGGTTCAGTTTCTGGTTCAATCATCTGTTCAACCACCATATTTTCAAGGTTATCGGAATAATTATCAATCTCATTTTCCTTTACCTCGGACACTAGGTCAGGTTGATGATTAGACGGGGTATTGAGCTCCAAAGGTTGTACAGAAGCGTCAGTAGATTGCTCAATAATACTGTTGATGTTTCATTCGAACGAAGGAACTAGATCAGGTAGCCAACTTAGTGTGTCAACATACTCATTCTCCCCCTGACCACGTAGTTTGGTATTGTAAAAATACTCTGTTTCCAAGAAATTGCAATTCATAGTAGTGTGTATGTGATGAGTTTTTGGATTATAGCATCGGTATCCCTTCTGATTGATTCCATAACCCACAAATACACACTTCTCAGCACATGGATCAAGCTTGGTTCGCTCTGTTTTTGGAATGTGGACAAATACTGAACAACCAAATACTCTTGGTTGAAGGGTTAGAGGTGGAGGTATTTTGGTGAATTTGGATAGGACTTGGATAGGTGTTTGTAGTTCAAGGGTTTTTGTGGGTAGTCAATTGAGTAGGTATGTGGATGTGACTAAGGCTTCAATGATTAAGGCTCGGGTCATTTCCAGGAGGATTCTATTTTTCCTTTCATCAACACCATTTTGCTCAGGTGTGTGAGGACAAGTGGTTTGATGGATCACCCCTTGATTTTGACAAAACAGTTTCATAAATGAGTTAACGAATTCTCCCCCATTATCGGATCTTAGGACCTGAATGGTTTTGTCGAATTGAGTTTGGATCATGGTATAGTATTGGATGAATATTTCAGTTACATCGGATTTATTTGGATTTATTTTTTAAGAAATAAATCCGAGTCATGCGGGTACAGTCATCGATGAAAATAAGAAAGTAACGAAATAATTGTCCATCAATGACAGGTGATGGGCCCCATACATCAGAGTGAATTAAATCAAATGGTGAGTCAGATATGGTATTATTTGGCTTGAAAGTTTTTTTACGACTTTTTGCCAAAACACATGTCTCACATTGCATTGTATTCTTGGAATTGAAAAAATCGGGAAACAAAATATGCAAGTAACCCGTGGATGGATGTCCTAGCTTTCTGAGCCAAAGCCAGGCCTCCCTATCTCTAGTTCCATGAGCAAGCATCACAATACTGTTTTGAGCGACCTCATCCACGTAGTACAACCCTTGGCTCTCAGTGCCACGCCCAATAATCATACCTGTCCTAATGTCCTGCAATACACAAAAAGTTGGGTGCATTAGTGCGGTGCAATTGAGTTCTTTAGTAACATGACTAATGGATAACAGTTTGTGGGACAAAGAAGGAACATATAAACAATTTGACAATTTCAAGTTCTGTGATATTTGAATAGAGCCAGCTTCTTCAACTGGAACAATTCCCCCATTAGCTGCCATCACATGGGTTTTTCCAGGTTTTGTTTGTATTTGGATATCTCGTGAGTCAAAGGTCATTGTATCTGTAGCACCGCAATAAAAAATCCAAGGTGTAATTTTTGAGAATTCATTTTTCTGGACAACATTGGCAAAGGATTGGTGTTTTGTGGGATTGGGTTTTTTTGGATTTTGTGGGGTTGATTTTAGATAATTTTGAGGGATTGGGTTAATTTTGGACGGAAATAACAAAGTGGGGCTAGTGTTGGGTTTTTTTGAAAGACTGGGGTTAATTTGAAAAAATTAAAAATTTGGAGGGTTTGGTGGTAAATTACCAAAACCTCCCCCTTTATAAACCCGGTTAGGGTTTATTTTTGTTTTTGAGGCCGCCCCTTTACTAGGTTTGGCTCTCCCTTACCCTTTGAAGCCACCATGGCTATTGCTCCGGCCCCCGCTCTGTCTCCGGCCTCCGTTCTATTGCCGCCTGCTTCACCCTCCTCTCGGTTGCCATTATTGCTGTTGGTGGCTTCCGAGCCGCTCACAACGGCGGTAGCCTTGCTGGATCTTTGATTTCGCTTCTTGCTCTCGTCCGGCCACCACTTCGGGTAACCAATGACCTCAAAACACCCTTCTCTGGTGTGTTTTATCTTTCCACACAGTGAGCACTTAAGCTTTGACTTATCTTGACGGAATGATGACCCCTTGTCGGAGCCTGACCGTCTTTGCCCCTGTGTCGCCATTACTGCTTCCTCCGTTCTGATAATATTCAGGCCACCTCCTAGGCTTTGTGTTGCGATTTCTGTGTTCGTAGATTCGAGGATAGAGAGGCGGACTGCCTCTTTTCTTACCGCCGCATATGCTGCCTCCGGCGAAGGTAACAGGTCTAACCTTAAAATTTCTCTTTTAATTTGATGGTGGTCTTGATCTATGGCATTTGAGAATTGAAATATTTTTGTTCTTGACGGATTTGATTGTATGTCATAATATCTGCTTCTGAGATCATCGGATTTAGTTCTCTCCGGTCAATCTCGCTCGAAACTCCCTGTAAGGTAATCCAGAAACCTTCAAGTGTCTGTCCATTTTGTTTCATATTGTTGACCTTTGAATGGAGATCAAATGTTTGTAATTTGTCTCTACCACTGCTGTAAGTTGTAACTAAAGTACTCCATAGAGCTCTGGCAGTGGGAAATTCGGTTAGGTTGCTTGCTAACTGTGGCTCAATATTCTGAATAAGCCATGAGAAAACAACCAGATCGTCTTGCTCCCATTTTCATAGCTCTCATCTTCGGGTTTTGGTGGGATTGGAAATCCAGTAAGATGGCTTAGGAGGGATTTTGATTTCCCTCCTATTGCTACTTTGATCATTAGTGCCCATAAGGCATAGTTTTGGTTGTTGAGTTTGATATTGATTGTAAAGTTCTTTGACAAGTTTTGTTTTTGGTTTTGGCTATGGAGAGACTGTTTTAACAGGTTTACAATTTGGATTGACAAACTGTCTTCGTTGGTTATAGACTGTTTCGTATTGCCGTCTTCGGACATGGTGGTTGGTTTCGGGTGTAAAGGTAAGATGACAGATGATGAAGCTGCAAATTATGGTCTGAGAACCATAACCCGCTCTGATGCCATGATGAAATTGCTAAATGAATTGATAAGAACTGAAATAACTTTGATTTTTTTATTATGTTTTGATGTACAAGGAGTACTGCCTTATATAGTAGTTTAGTGTAGGAAGGAAACATGATAAGTGGCATGATTGGTGGGATACAACTAGTGGAATGATTGGTGGGATGTTAGGTGGCATGATTAGTGGGATTTCTTGCTTTTCTAACAATGACCATTGTCACATCAACATTATTTCCTCCATCACTCGTACACAACATTTTACAGGCAAGCAATTGAAAACATAGTATATGGAGATGCCGGTAATCAATTATTCAGAAAATAAAATGATAGATCTAGATTTAGGAGTTGGTAAAATTTCAATCATAAAATTTCCGATGTTTAAATTATTAGCTTTATAAGATTGAAATTTGTATGATTGCATGTTCCAAGTATGAATTAATAAATCAGAAACAGATGGAAAATGGCGATGTCATTTGTTTGTATTCTCTGCATATTAAAGTTTCTGTTCCAAGTATTAATTATCATTGTGCAACTCAATTTGATTCTTCAGAAATGAGACTTGTTCGCAATGACATGATACACTACCAAAACTATTTGTGATTGCTAAATTATCAAAGGCTTGTTTATGTTTGCATTTTAATTTTGAGTTTTCACTCATTTTGCTATTTTTTATGTTAAATAGCGAAGTATATAAGGTAATACAGACTTAAGTGCGTGGTTGGAAAATATTTTACAATATGTAATTAAACATAGAAAAATGTATTTCAGTGTTGTAATTAACAAAGTAAAATATTTAATTTTCAACTAAATTTTTTTATACTATTTTATCTATACATTATTTTGCTACAAACAAACGGGGTTAAGATAGTATATTTCGTTCATGGAACAATAAAAGTTTCAATAATATTTTCTTGTAATTTTTTCAAACCAATTTTTACAACCCATTAATCATCCAATGGTTGTGTTTTTTAGTTAGATTTGTTACCCCGACTGCTTTCCCTAACTGCTTTTCTGATTTTCAAGTTTTTTCCACTAGCAACAAAATAGATTTTGGAAAAAATAAACTAGACGACTCTTAATTAAACAATATGAAGGATCAAAACATTGTTCAAACCCAACATATGCAATTCTGTAAATAAGGACGACAATTTCAAAAGCAATACCAAACAGACTTCTAAAAGATTCGGTGACACTTACATTTTTTTTTTAATATGTGATTTTTTACATAAAAAATCACACAACTACCGTGCCATAAAATACATGGTGTTCTTATTATATTTATTTTGGGTAAATCTTCATTTAAAATGAAATGTTAAAGACTGTCAAAAAGACAACAGTTTAATTTGAATTTAGCATTTCAAAACTATAAGGATGTGAATTCAATTAAATTCAACAATAAAATTAAAAAGTCTTATTGAATTAAATTAAATTTTTAAATTTGTTTTTGTATTCTAGACACGCCTAATTGTTAGTGTTTGTAGAACCATATGCCCAAAATAAATAGAAAAAGCCAAAGCAATATCACCTACCTGCCCAATGGGCAATGGCACGTCCGTTCCATTTTGCAGTCTTGCTTTCCAACCTTTTGTTACGTCATTTCTTTGTTCATTCTCCCATTTGCCCTTCTATTCCATAACGTGATTATTCAAATATGTGAGCTGCCAAGGCATAATTTCAAAGATGACTATTTTTTTTTGGTAGATCAAAGGTGACTATTATAACGTTAATTCACTGGCCACTATCTTTACATTGATTATTATAAACATGACTTTTCAAAGAAGTTTAGAAATGCTTAGCATAATTTGAGATAAATTAAGAAAACCAACACATATCAATAATGTTATATCAGACTAGACATGTTCATCGTGCGGGCCGGGCCGTATTCGGGCCGGGCTTAACGGGCTTTTTACAAAAAACATTAACCCAAACCCGGCTCAAGCCCGTACTTTAGAACCTCGGGTTCGGGCCGGGCTAACAAGGTCATTCCCAAACCCGGCCCAAGCCCATAAATATTTTATTTGTTATTAATTTTTTTATTAAATTAATATAAAAATATATTTAAATTTTAAATATAATTGCATTGTTTACTTAAAATCTTAAAATCTTTAATATTTAGTAACATTCTTTATAACCAAGTATAAAAATTTAATAGGATAAAATATAAAATCTTAAAATAATAATAAATTTAATGTATGAATATATAATAAATATATAAAATTATCTGTCGGGTTGGGCTCGGATATTCATATAAAAATCAAACCCGGTTTATAAATCTTCGAGCTTTGACGAGCTCGGACTTGGACTGAATTTTTAAAAATAATGCATGTCCAAACCCGGTTATGGAAGCGGACCCGCCCGGCCCTCTGACAGGTCTATATCGGACGAGCTGACAAGGGCTAAATCGTAAAAAGAGAAAAAAAGGTGAGCTCATTTTGTCTTTTAGCTACAGCGCGTTTCTTTTTCTGCATTTTGCTTCTTCCCTCCGTCCCTTCCTCTGTGAATCTTTTGCCGATCTCTGAAACCTTCCTTTCCTTTCCCTTTCCTGACTTCTCATCGCCGGGAGTTGATAGTATTCTGCCGCGCCTCTACAGCTATCTCCGGCACGGAGTTCCTTCTCCTGTTGCAGGTATCGTCCACTTCTAGCCACTACGCGCTGCTTCCACTTCATTGTTTAGTCTGGTTACTTGTTCTTTTTGCTGTTCTAATCGAAGATACCTCAATAATCTAACAGATCAAGTTTCTTAGATTTTTTCGTTTGTTTTTTCTTCTCTGGAAGATTTTTTTAGGGAATTGGAAAGTGGTCACTGGATTATTTTTATGATGCATTGTAGGGTTTTTTCGGATTTTCTATATTCATTCTGCAGCTGAATATTTAATGCTAAATGATGATTTTTATTGATCTGTGTAACGTGTATTTTTCATTAGTTAAGATTTTTGTAGGAATGCCTTCTATTGACCATATGAATCTCGCTTTCTAAATGGAGAATAAATGCCTTAGGTTGATTTGCTAGAAAAGTGGGAGAAATTAGTATTGCTTTTCCTGTTCCGTAGTGGGTTCAGCAGAGAGAAATTAAAATCTTTTCACAATCATCAGTCTGTAATTACGTTGAGAGAGGATTAACTGAGAATTGTTTATAGTGTAGGAGACAGTACTTACTGCTGTTAGTAACTGTAAAGATGATTTCTTACATTTTCTGTTTAATTTTCCTGCTTTTGCTGAACTTGAGTGTTGGGACATAACATGGAACATTATTTAGAAAATGTAGAAGACAGTTCATGATTTCCCTTCTGTAGTTTTTAAAATGCATTTCGCTCAAATTGGTCAGCTATGTATCTGCATTTTTGTTGAAGCTTTTGGTTTCTGTAGGATCAAATCTAAGTAAAGAAAATGGCGATAGGGATTGTGGCTCGGCGCCTCTCACGCAGATCTCAGACTATGGGGTCGTTGAGTTATGCTAACTGGAGATTTTATTCAACTGGCTTTAGGGAAGAGAGAGATACTTTTGGTCCTATTCAAGTTCCCAATGATAAGTTCGTCTTTCTTCCTTCTCTTAATATATTTTATGGAATATATTATACAGTTAATTATATATTTTGTGCTGTAGGTTGTGGGGTGCACAAACCCAACGATCACTGCAAAATTTTGAAATTGGGGGTGACCGTGAGCGGATGCCTGAACCGATTATTCGTGCCTTCGGCGTTCTTAAGAAATGTGCTGCTAAGGTTTATTAACCTACCCATTTCTGCTGATCATGCTTTAACTATTTCTCTCGTGGCTAAGTGTTGATTATGATGGTAGCCTACTGTTGAACATATACTTTAGTGTGTGTTGTCATACTGGCTTTTATTTTATCTTTTCTTTTTCAGGCAGTAAAATGGATATATTTTGTTGCAGGTGAACATGGAGTACGGTCTTGATCCATCCATCGGTAAGGCGATTATGCAAGCTGCCCAAGAAGTTGCTGAAGGAAAACTAAATGACCATTTTCCGCTAGTTGTATGGCAAACTGGCAGTGGCACCCAGAGTAACATGAATGCCAACGAGGTAAGTGTTGCATTTAATTTGGTATTTCACCAAGCAGTGCACAGAAATTTGAATAATTTGCATGATGATGGCACACCAATTAAGTGCATCAAGTGTCTTTTCAGGTATAACAGCATAGGGCTTGGTAAAAGAAATTGAACTCAGTTATTAATGTTTTAAAGATCAACTTTGGTGCTTCAGACATATAAAGTTAAACATGGAAATTATAATATCAAATTTCATTTGAGTACTAATGTCCTAAGTCATGTATATATCTTCTTGTGAAGAATTAAGTAATGAATGCAGCGGTTAAATGGACATGACATCTCATATGTGGTTGTTTCTATCATGGACTTTCCAGGTCATTGCCAATAGAGCAGCTGAGATCCTTGGGCATAAGCGCGGTGAAAAGTATGTACACCCAAATGATCATGTTAATAGATCACAGTCCTCCAATGACACCTTCCCTACCGTAAGTTATATTGTAACTTACAGATGTCGAATAAGTTATTAGTATTTCTTTTGATTTGTATCTCATTAATTATGGAACTGCCAAGTTTCACTTCAAAATAATTCTAAGCATTTTTTCTGAAATTGAAATGTTTGGATTTTCTGTCAATTCTATCACTTACATCCTGTTCTTTTGCAGGTGATGCACATTGCAGCAGCAACAGAAATAAACTCAAAACTAATACCAAAATTAAAAAATTTGCACACTTCACTAAATTCGAAGGTTTGATTTTATTTTTGTTCGAAGAAAATCAAATAGAGTACCCTATTTGTTTAGTCCTGAATTGAGATGTTGTTATATGCCATGGATTAAGCGTTTGGAATTATTTTAAAGAAAGATTTTTCATGCAATCTATGTCATAATCTGTGAATTAGTCATTTGTAGGATGTAATAGTTCTTGAATCTTTTGGTGTATGCGTATTTCATTTACAAACCATGCAGAGTATCATTTTCTGGAAAGATGTGGCTTAGCGCGTAAGCCATTGTGCATGTAATTTAGCACTTTAACTCCTAATTTGATGTATTTTATGGAGTCATTTTTGAGATATCATATTTCATTCTCTTCTTTAAGGTTTGTATACTATTTATGGGTTCACATTAAATTTTCCCTTGATTTGTTGGTGTGATGGACAACGTTGATTATTCCATCTGGCTTGCTGTATGACTTTTGCACTTGGTGAATAAATGTGTATGCACTGCTCTGTGTGATATATTGGGAATAATGCTCGGTCTTTTTTTTGTAACAGTCCACTGAATTCAAAGATATTGTCAAAATTGGGCGTACACATACTCAAGATGCAACACCTTTGACACTAGGACAAGAGTTTAGTGGCTACACCACACAAGTCAGATATCTTTTTATCTTTTGTTTTTCCTCCTTTTTTTGTGTGGTATGCTAACTTTTCAGTTGCTCGTGATTGTTTGCAGGTGAAGTATGGAATTGACCGAATCATGTGTACCCTACCTCGCATGTATCAGGTTAGCCAGATAGAGTCTATCACCATTACTATTTTTATTGCTTTCCCCATCCTCTTACCTTAAGGATTTTAAAATCACCATATAATGTTCTGCAGCTTGCACAAGGCGGGACTGCTGTTGGAACTGGATTGAACACAAAGAAGGGGTATGTTATGACTTCGGTTTAGCTCTTATGTTTTGTTGCATTTTGTTTGTTGTACTGCAATCCATGATTGTGTCTGTTTCGATTTCTGTATCCAAATTTGCGTATCATGATTGTTTTAGTATATTATTTTTCCTTTTGAGTTATTTCATTACTTTTGACCTAAGATAATTAGCTAAAACTCAACATGGCGTATAAAAGAACTGAAATAAAAAGTCAAATGCCTTGTATTGTTTTAGCACAATTCTTATCTAAGGATCGGATCCTTGTTACAATTTTATGCAGGTGTGACTTTGCTATGCAAATTTGTATTGGCTTCTTTCTTTTTTGCCAAAAAGACTTGTATGCATAAAGTGTTAGTTGCCTGCACTCTAGGTAGCACCTGGCACGGATACAGTGTGACTTTGCTATACAAATTTGTATTTAGGTTTCTATCTTTTTTGCCAAATAGACTTGTATGCATAAAATGTTAGTTGCTGCACTCTAGGTGGAACCCGACACGGATACGGAAACTGACAAGGACACAAAATGGACACCGGTAAACACCATTTTAAAAAAATATAGGCTAGGAAATTGAGGGGCAACGTGTCATGTTTCGGTTTCCGACACCGACATGAAAAATGGAAACGCCAATATCTTGAAGTTTCCTTGCTACTTAGCTTGCGCTTATTTAGATGCAGGTAGGCAAGTAAGATTGATGTTTAGGTTTCAGTTTTCTCATCCTCGTGAAAGGAGAACTATTGCTTTGATATGTATTTAAGGTCTAGACTTTGGGCAATGAAAAATTGTTTTTAGTTGGAAGGTCATCTCTCATGGAATCCGGCGAAAATTTCAGCATTTTAATTAGTATATACATTGAAAGAAGAAATATTGATAACTGTATCTAACTATCTATGTGAGCTAATATTTACCTTTGTTATATTTGTACACACATTTAGGTTTGATGTTAAAATAGCTTCAGCAGTGGCAGAGGAAACAAAGCTACCATTTGTCACAGCAGAAAATAAGTTTGAAGCTTTGGTTAGTTCCTTACTATCTGTGTTGCATATTCCTTTTGGCTGAGGTTGTAATTTGGCATTTTTTCTGTTCTTATTTGACTTGCTTTGGTGTTATGACAGGCTGCCCATGATGCATTTGTTGAAAGCAGTGGGGCCCTTAACACGATTGCTGTCTCGTTGATGAAGATTGCAAATGACATACGCTTATTAGGAAGGTTGGTTCACTATATTGGAAGTTGGAAGCCTATTCTCTACCTCCATTTATTCAAAATCTGTTCTAATTTTAGTGGGTTCACTCTTTTAATTGTTCAGTGGTCCACGGTGTGGTCTTGGTGAACTCATACTTCCTGAAAATGAGCCAGGAAGCAGTATTATGCCAGTATAAATCTTCTTCTTGTTCATAAGGAGATCAAAAATTGGTTGCTTGATGTTGTAGCTTATGTTTTAAAATAATCTTCTTGTCGCAGGGAAAGGTAAATCCGACCCAGTGCGAAGCACTCACCATGGTTTGTGCCCAGGTAATTTTTTTACCAATGCTGTTTCAAAAAGCCATTGTCCTCAATGGTAAAAACCATTGACAAGATGTTTAGGAATTAGACATCTTCTGCTCTGATTTTATCTGTACTTAATGTGCCATATGGTGTTTATTTTGTTATGCAGGTTATGGGAAATCATGTAGCTGTAACAGTGGGTGGATCCAATGGACATTTTGAACTGAATGTTTTCAAGCCTATGATTGCCAGTAATCTCTTACATGTATGTTGCATTTTCAACTATCAATCGGATTCTTTTTAATTGGTTATTTTGCAACGCAAGTCATCTTCTTTAGACTTAAGGAATATAGAAGGCTCAAATTCTTACCTATTGATATACTATGCGTTGGTTTATTATGTAGGACTCTTTAGTCTTTACTTGATTTGGCTGGTCAGACTTGTGCTAATCTTTACAGTTTTAAATTAGTTGGATGAAGGATTAACCTTATAGTTTTGGAGTTGTTGTCAGTTGTTACATAAAGGAAATGAATGAGTGATTGCTAATTCATAAGAAAGGTTTGTTCTAATATAGTGATTTCAAATAGTGTGCCTTCAGAACATGTTATACTTGCAATTCTCTATGCATTTGGTCACAATCATTTTTAGGCTGATAGCACAGAGGCTTGCATTTCTGACTATAGTTTTGACTTTCGGGTGACAGTCAGTAAGATTGCTTGGGGATGCCTCTGCATCCTTTGAGAAGAACTGTGTGAGAGGAATTCAAGCTAACAAGGAAAGAATTTCTAAATTACTTCACGAGGTTGGTATCATTATTGTATAATGATAATAATAATAATAATAATAATAATAATAATAATCTGTATGGCATATATATGTGTGTTTTCAAAATGTGTTTGTTATGATCCGAAAGTAATTGATCACGTGTTTCCTGCCATGTGAAAATTTCAGTCTCTGATGCTCGTCACGTCCTTGAATCCCGTAAGTTTGCGTCTCATGTCCAGTGTTGCTCTCTAATCACTTTCCATGTGCTGACTAATTACTTACTGCTTGCTTTTATCCCAGAAAATTGGTTATGACAATGCTGCAGCTGTCGCTAAGCTTGCTCACAAGGAGGGAAGTACTTTAAAGGTGATAATTTGTTCTTATAGAAAACATTTTCTCTAATTTCCAGTTTTCCATTTTATGAGCCGGATATTTTTAAAATTTTAAAATCATTGAACTTACTTATTGATACAACCACAATGGAAATAAGATCTATAATTAGTTGGCTAAAACTATTTTGTAAATAAACTAGTAAGCTTGTAAACTTAAAAATTAGGTTACAGTTGAACTCATCTCTTGATTTTTATATGTTTATAATTTTAGGGTTCATATGCTCATTATAAAGAATGATTAAATAACAAAATATTAACATGTATAATAAGAAATAAACGTATTCTAGGGTTATAGTTTCAAAATGCAAGTAAAAAAAATTGAATTTGTTACTAAAAATGAAAACATTAGATGCTATGATAAAATGGAGACAGATCTCCTTGTTTAGCTTAATGAGTATTGTAGAAAACATATCTTATATGTTTCCTAGAGTTAGTTGTAAAATTAGAGAAAAAAGGAAATTGTTCTCTTGTTCTCCATTTGAAAAGACATTCCAGCCCAGCAATATGTCCAAATTCTATCAATTCTCTAGAAAAACATTTTGAAAAGCTTTTTGCGCTTTTTTGTTTTCTGGGGTAATTTCTAGTCCTTTCGGAACTTCTGAAGCTACATTTTGATCTTTGTAGGAAGCTGCATTGAAGCTTGGAGTGCTTACAAGCGACGAATTCGATACTCTTGTGGTGCCTGAAAAAATGATTGGCCCATCAGACTGATTATTCTTTACAACTTGCTTCTTCGAAACATTTTCGTGATTCTTTCAGCTTCTCAGCTCCAAGTTGCTTCTGGAGTAAGGTAATTCTGAAAATCATTTGATTAGATAATAAATATCTGGACATGATTCCGATTTTTCCCCAAATTTTGAGCCAATTCTTAGAGGTTTTCCCTCGGCCAACTAGTTTATTAACTGAAGGCCTCCCTCAACAGAAAAATATTACTTGAAACGTTTTTAAGTGTATGGATGATTTAATAACTTAGCTAGCAGAAATGGGAGATGTAATTTCCGGAGCAAGCAAAATAAATGTCAATGTTTTTTTTTTCGGTTTAGCTATATGTTGCTGCAAACAAAGTAACAAACTATTTGTTATCATACAAAAGCATGGTAACCAAGTTATTGAATGGAATAGTTTATACATGTGTGTGTTTGTGTTTAATGTAGATTCTACAATGCTAGTTTATATCTATGGCCAGGATTTTGGACTACTGATGTTTACAGAATTGAAGTATAATTTGCTGTTTAGGGACTGATTCTTAGTATTGATACGCTGTGAAATCGGAAATTGCTATTGGTTTGCTGCTGCTTTTGCAGTTGTTTGCTCGTTAATATTTAGTGTTTGGTAAATTTTGATGAATTTGAATATACTAAATAAATATATGTTACAGCACATAATAATTTCGAAGAACAAGAAATGATTTGAATATTGAGCCTTGGACTTGTCTTGTGAATGTCCCTTACGTGAACCGTAATATTGTTACTTATACTTCTCAAATACTTAATAAATATCTTTTAAATCAATTGAATATGATACATTCGAAGTTACTCTGCATTTATTTTTCAAATGTAAGGAATATTTTTCCCTATGATAGTAGTAAAAATTTCATTGTACTAGAGCTGCTAAGGTTCTGTCCTTAAAATGTGAATCGAATAAAACTAAACTTAATATTTTATGATTGTATAAAATTGAATTGAATTGAAATTGAACAACAACAGTGATAACAATACTACAACATTTTCAAATAAAATAGCACCCACAAAATAACTTTGTAGTTAAGCAACACTCTAAAGAAAACATAATAAGGATGAACACAAACCCTTTTCAAACAGAGCTAATTCAAACAATCCACCACATGATTTCTTGGCCATCTTATAGTAGAGGTTAGATAGAAAGCCTGAAAGACAAACCCGATCCTTTTAATTTTTCTTCCATCACGTTTTGTAGTTTCTGCTTCATTGCGGGGCTAAGAAGGTGCACCCCATCCCCTACATCGCCTTTTCTAAAGAAAGCCTTTTTCGGGCTTATTTTCAAAAGCATACCATTTTTGTTCACTTCCAAATTTTGCAATTTTTTCAAACTGCACAACTTCGCAATTTCTTCAATCACACCACCTTCCTCTTCCTCTTCGGTAAAAGGGTACCTAATAAACTTCGCTATCTTCTTCAAACACGACACAATGTCTTCCTTCATATCTTCGTACTTTAAAAACAACACTTTATCAGGTTTCTCTAGACTTTCCTTCCAGTATCCCAACACGCTATCCCAGTAAGGCCCGAACCAACTAATACCCTGAAAATAGTATTGGTCAACAAACTCCTCCAGAGGCATCTCGAAATCCGTTTTTATTTCACGGTAATGATGCCAGAGGGAGACTGCGGAATCAAAAGGGTTTCGACATATGTAAACGATTAAACAACCAGACGACTTCATCGACTCTGGTAACGCCAAATAAGGCAAGTGCGTGTGAAAAAGCCGAGGGGGCGGAACGGAAGTAAGGTCAGGGATTTCCGTGCCAGCAAATAGATGAGGGACGAAAGAGGGAACAAGAAAATGAGGGTTTGTAGTAAGTAAAGGGGAATTCGAAGGGGTAAATCGACAACGATTTACGACGGAGAAGATCAAGGATTTGAGCCAAGTAGTGCCGCATTTCGGGGCCGAGGCGATTATAATGTCTTGGTCTTGAGCTTGGAAGTGTTTTTGGAAGGACAATAGAGAATAAAGAGGAACCAAACCGGATGGGTGCCAAATGCCATTACACAAAGACAACTCTAAAATGGTTCCTTCCAATGCCTTGGGAAGGGAAGGAAACAACTCTTTTGCTTCTTTTACAACATCTTCAAACATTGAAGTTGATGAGATTAATGCTTTGGTTTGCTCCATCTTGTAATGCTAAAGAAAAGTGTGCGCTCCAACAAAGTAATATTCCAATCTATATAAAGTTTTAACAATAACTGTGCAAAGGAACTCAAATTATTTGAGCTTGTACTTTTACTATTATTTGTCACAACTACTAATTGACAAAAAGGGTTAAAACTTGAAAATAGCCTAAACCAATTAGTACGATATCGGCATATAAATCGAACACTTTGATACGGTATGATGAAAGATATTTAACTTAAAAACTTTAACATTAGTATAATGCATGAATGGAAACAAAATTTGTTCAATTCGTGGCTGCAGTGAAATTTATCTATCTTTTTTTCATGAGTATCATGGCTGAAATTTGAAGATTTTATATATACGGTTTAGAATTATAAAGATTTATGTATAGTACTAAGTTGCATGTTTTTTAGGATAATAATTGCGACAATTCAAGTTACCTTGTAATTGTAGAGACTTTGTGAATTCCAATAGTATTGGGTTTAGTTCACAAATTATAGTTATGCACTCCTTCCGTTATTAAAAATTGTTATTTTAGGATTTTATCGAGATCAATAAAATATTTATTACTTTATTAAATTATTAATTTATCTTTTTCACTTTATCATAAAAATCTTTTTATTCTTAATTAGCATCTTATAATTTCATTTTATACTTAATCACTTTCTTAACTAATATAATGGTAAATTAAGGAAAATATGTTGAATGTTGCACTGATATTTGAGAATGATAAATAAAATGGAAAATGAAATATTGTCTAAAATGACAATCTTTCGACACCGAAGGGAGTATCAATTCACATATTTATATACTATCTCCAACTCACTTTTCCCCCTTTTTTTCCCATCTTTTTAACGTCTTTAATTTTATTTTTAAAAAACAAGATGACATTTAACTAATCTTATTTTTGTGGTTGGAATTCATAATTCTACTCTTCTTCGAATTCTTCAAAGATGATATTTTGAGATAATATTAAATAATTGATGTGACATTTCGCATACACGTCTCAGGATAGGAAAGACTGACACAATAATGAAATATAACTATTACACTCTACAAGATAATAAAAATACAATAGTAAAAGAGGAGACCTGCATTGATGAAGCACCTAGTGCTGTTTAAATGTAAACGTATAGAGTATCAAATTTGTAGCAATTTGCACATTAATTACATATATGGATTTCACCACCACTTGTAACTTTATTTCAGATTATTAAAGGTGAATGAATATATATTTGACAAAAATCCACAGTGAAGTCTAGTTCTATACTCCCTCCGTTTATTAAATATTATCGTTTTAACTAATTCACAGTTTTTAAGATAACAATTAACCGAATAAGGTGATTTACTAATTTACCCTTTCATAAATGTCCTACTCTATTTTCAAGACTTCACTAACATTGATTCCCAGAGTCTTCTCATCTTCTTATTTGACTTTGGAACATAGCTATATTAAAAGTTGAACAAATTAATAAGGGTAAAAATGAAAAACTTAGAGAAAAAGTACTTTGAAAATATAAAATAACAATAAAAAAGAGAAATCAAAATCCTTTTTAAAAGACAATATTTGGTAGACTGATGGAATAATAAACTAATAAAGGTGAAACTCCTGCATGTCTAGACTAGACCTGTTCGAGTCCGCTTCAACGAGGCTGGGCTTGGACACTTATTTTTTTCAAAATCCCGGCCCGAGCCCGTCAAAGCCCGAATTTTTATGGGTCAGGCTTGGTTTTTATATAAATACCCAAGCCCGACCTGATGAATAATTTTATTTATTTTAATATATATTTATACATTAAATTTATAACTATTTTAAAATTTTATATTTTATACTATTAAATTTATCTACTTGATTGTAATAAATTTTACCAAATATTAAAGATTTTAAGTAAACAATGCCATTATATTTAAAATTTAAATATATTTTGACTTATTTTATATTTTTTCTATTTAATTTAATAAAAAAGTTTATAAAAAAGAAAATATTTGCGGGTCCGGGCAGGATTTGGGAATTACCTTGTAAATTCGGCCCAAGCCTGGCTCAAGCCCGAATTCTAAAATATGGGCTTGGGTTAATATTTTTATTAAAAATCTTGCCATGTCCGGCCCGTCGGATGAACAGTTCTAGTCTAGACTCGTTGAGACACGGTACACTTAATACTTACTCTTTGTGTAGGCCATTTTAGCAAATGTTTCAAAATGCATTGGGTACAATAAAATATGAACACGTCTCTAACCTGCCAAAACATCTAATAGCCTTACGATTTTTCAACATCCTATATATTGTATAGATTTTGTAGATTAAGCTAGTTACTCACCCTTTTTCACAAATAATTTTGCCTTATTAGCTAATAAGCTTGTTGGGACTAGTTATCACCGAACTTCACGTTACTAGGATATTATTCGTTTTAAGTTGATATCTCGTGGATTTGTTTTTGAATTCCTTTTCAAAAGGTTTCATATTAATGAAGAGTGATAGACACTTATATGTTATACCATTAATACAAATTAAATACTTCTTGAGTTATAAAAATTATTTAATTAAATTGATTTTATATGTCTAATAATTATTAATCACTCCTTCATCGTATCTTGTAACATAACATGCACAAGAATTCAGAATCAGTGATTTTAAGTGTATGGTCTTTTGAATCTGTCCTTATATTGGTAATGGGCTTCATCCATAAACTGTAAGCGGATTCTGGCAAACTATTATAACCCCAAATGAGATAGAATACATTTGTCAATCGAAAATACTAAACCCAATAATTATCTCGCAATATCCCTTGTCATCTGATATCAATAGAATGAATAATGTACATGATCATGTCACCAATTATCACTTTCATAATATTTTTTCGTAAGAATAAAATGATTATTTCAAATAAGCTTCCTAATTATTTGGATATATCAATAATCAATTTTATTCATCAAGTGACCGGTGATTCATTTCAACTTATCGAGCTGAATTACAATCTTATCAATTCAACACTACTACCAACGTGTTCATGAAATAACCCGAGTATGCCCGTACTTGAAATCCAATATTTAAAGAACGTGTTAGGTAAATACCACAAGTTACCTTATTCCAAATCAATAGCAACTTGAAATCATGTCCAAGAATAATTGAGACATGCCTGGCAAAACGCTAGTGACACGTAACCATGTGAGTTTTGCTACATGAATATGTCCAGCCTCACTTTCTCACATGTGCCTATGTTCATAACTCACTTTTCAAGTAAGCTATCCAACATACAAGTCTTTTGTCATTCCCCATTATTAAATCAAACTTGAGACATTTATGAATTTTTAATCAATGAATACTCTAAACTATATAAGGCACAAGATATATAATAGAAAAGATTAATGTCTTTATTAAGGGCAATTTACATAATTAATATGTTTCCAACAATTCATTTGGAAGTTTTACCTTCTAAACTTTTCTTATTTACATATTTACATTCCTCTTTTTTTTTTTAAATTTAATTTCTTATTTTTTATTTATCTCACAAATCGTTTATTTTTTCAACATACAGTTTTAGATTATTTTCTTCATCTTTATGTTTCCCTTCAAAATAAGATCCATGATGCTATACTTTTTCCGAACTTTTTTTACCGATACATATTTATTTTATAGTTCTTTTATAGTTATTACATAGTTTAAACACACACTTAATTAAATACAAATAAATATAACACAACTATATCAATTTGACATATTAAAAGTAAACTATAGCAAAAATATAACATAATTACATCAATTTGAATAAACTATAAGATAACTGTAAAATGCGATTTTGTTATATTGAATATATCTATAAGTAAACTATATGGTAACTATTTGATAACTATAAAATGCGATTTTGTTATATCAAAAATAAATTCAAATACAAAAAATAAATAAAAACACATAAATATAGTATGTTTACATTAATTATAAATACTATAAATAAAGTATAAAAAAATCATGGTAAAAAAATACAAAAAATTACGTTATTTTGAAAATAACTATAAGATAACTATAAAATCCGACGAGGTTATCATAAGATGGTAGAAATGTAAATTCAAAACCTTTATAATACCTTTTTGACAATTAAATTAAGTAATAGACAAAAAAGTAATTATTTATACCAAACATTGTATTTTTGTGTATTTCCCCTTTATTAATGCAACAAAAAACATAGTTCATTTACATCTTAACAGCCCATGTCTAGAACTATGATAAAGCTAACAGAACCCACAACCCCACACTTCTTGGAATTCTTCAACGGTGATATTCTGAGATAGTATTGAATGATTGATGTGACATTTCACACAGACGTATGAAGATAAAAAAACACGATACAATAATGGAATATAACTATTACAATGTAGAAGACACCAAAACAGTAGTAAAGAGGAGACCTGCAATAATGAAGCACTTGGCGCTGCTTAAATGTGAACGCAGCAATTTGCACATTAACTATATATGGATTTCTACCCCACATGTAACTTTATTTCACATTATTAAAGGTGAATAGATATTTGACAAAAATCCCAAGTGAAGTCTACATTTGTAATAAACTAGTAAAGTCTCAACTCCAGCAAGTCTCAACTCATTGAAACACATTACACTCAACGGTCATTCTTTATGAAGGCCATTTTGACAAATGCTCCGAAATGCAAATTTTTTATAACAAGATATGAACACATCCCTAAACTGTCAAAAATCTAACATCCTTGGCTTCATTTCTCATGTTTTGTTAACTTGTCTGAAAAATCTATAGTAAAAATGTAGTCAAAGTGTACTGCATCTTGACGATTTTCAACATTCTTCTTTTTCTGTTTCTCTCTTAAAAATCTTAACTAAGTTCACAAGTCATGTCTTATATGTAGATGAATTGCAAACAAATTTTGCACATACTCTGTAGTGCTCCCTCCGAACAACTGCCATTGCAAAATATTCAAATCAGTAGAAATCTGTCTAATTCAGCTATTATACAAATGACTGATACAAGTAATAAATGATTTAAATTATTCTCAATCCATCAATATGGCATATATAATGTGTAAAGGGTTTCGGAATAATTGGATTATGAAAGAGAGACTCTCTTATACCTATTCCTCGGACAGGCTCGAGCAGGGCTTGGCGGATTTTTTACTAAAAAACATTAACCCAAGCCCATACTTTATACCTTCGGGCTCGGGACAGGTTTAAAAGGTCATTCCACTCGAGCCCATGAATATTTTTTATCATAAATATTTTTATTAAACCAAATAGAAAAAATTTAAAATAAGTCAAAATATGTTTAAATTTTAAACATAATTGCATTGTTTATTTAAAATTTTTTTATATTTAGTAACTTTGTAATCAAATATACAAATTTAATTGGATAAAATATAAAATCTTAAAATAATTATAAATTTAATGTATAAACATATAATAAATAAATAAAATTATTCGCCAGGTCAGTCTTGAGTATTTAAATAAAAACCAAACCCGACCCATAAAATTTCGGGTTTTGACGGGCTCGGGTTTTTTAAAAAATTTGAGTGTCCAAAGCTGGTCCGCTGAAGCGGGCTCATGCCGGGCGGGTAACCCAGTCTGCGAGCAGGTCGATATCATTAATGTTCTTAGCAAGGAGTCGAATTAATACAATCTGATTCCTATATATTGTATAGATTAGCTATTTACTCCCCCATGTTTCACAAATGATATTGCCTTCCCGCTAATTAGCTCACTAAGAAATCCCGAATGGTTCAAACAACTCAAATTAAGTGCTTGAAATCACCATTTTGATGTCTCATACTATTGGGGTTCAAGTGCTTCCTTCACTACATAAAGACCTAAGATCAAGTGAACAAATAGTTCTACCCTTTGTTCAAAAGCCTATGAAGCCATTACAATCATTAATGGTGTTTCCACAAAACTAGAAGCATTTACCTCCCTAGAAGTGGTCTTGAAAGAAAATGTAAAAAAAAAAAATTTAATGCAACTCGTAATATTACAGAATAAGCAATAGAGTCCACGAGAAAAAAAAAATGTGAAAGAATTAAAAAGTATTAGAGGACTGCTTTCTAAAGTTGAAAATGCACTTGCAACAACTCTTATACCAAGTATTAGTGCTGTTCTCTATTTTCAACTTTAGAAAGCAATCTTCTAATAATTTTTAACTCTATCATTCCATCGTTTATAATGTTGCCGAGTCAATTGTTTGGAGCAAACTGGAGGAGCTATTGAAGATGGCTCCTGAAAACCAGAAACTTAAATTAAAAAATGGTACAAAAGACATTTTTATAAGCTATATAAAGCAGATTTACAAGAACATTGGTACATAAATCAATTTTCTTTATCTGTAGGTAAGGTAATGACTCGTAATACAACAAGTCAAGAAAGTAATTTCCCCTGATTCTTATCATCCAAATATAACACAGTTTTTCAAATTTAAAAAAACTGTAAAGTTGTGAACACATCATTATCTTTGTAGATACAAATTATTGATGAATCTTGGCTGAATCAAAGATTCCTAATGGTGACTTTGTCTAATTTCAGGAAAAACTTATATTTTATTATTTTAAAACGTGAGAAATGGACAAATGTCCATAAATTTTAAATGTTCAAGACTTTGATAAGCATATAGTTTTATAACTTAAAACATGAAATATATGAAGTAAAAAATTCAGTGTAGTGCAATTTTCTAAAATCATGTTGCATAAGGGTTTCGTTTGTCGCTAGACGAGAGGCACGAAAATCCCGCATACCCAGAACATACCAAAAAGTGTCACTATATTATAGGCAACAGTTTTGAATGCTGCAAAATATACTATATGTTAAAATTGAGTGATTGTAAAATAAATTAAAATATTTCTCCTAAATATTACATTAAATATTGGTTAAACATACTATATTTTATGTTCGCTTACACATACATATCCAAGAAATCCATATTTATCTATTAAGTTTAAGAATACAATTCATCGACTTGGTATAACTTATCAAGTCTTCACATTTGTTGTTTCAAATATAGCTCTTCTTACAAATAAATTTTGAAAAAAACATTTTTGAGCGTATGAATGGTTTGACAATATTTAGCATGCAGACCGAAGATTAAATTTCCGGGAGGCAAAAGATTTACGACGCGATGTGTTTTATCCTTTTCGGTGTTGATGCATACTACAAAGTAGTAACAACCTAAATGTCATACCAAAATATATAGAGAACTGAAACCAATTTGAGGCCCTCTTTTGAATGGAATCTATCAAAGCTGAACTAAATTTCAGGAACCTTCAGCAGCTTTCTTCTCCTTCTGTTTCTCTCTTTTCTTCTTGTTTTTAAGCGCATTTTTGCTCATTTGTCTGCCAAATTAACAATCTTAACTAAGTTCACAAGTCATATCTTATAAGCGGATGAAAATGCAAACAAAAAAGAAAAAACAGTGCTTACTCTGTAGTGCTCCCTCCAAACAACTGCCATTGCAAAATATAAAAAAACATTAGAAAATTACTATCATACAAATAACCGATACAAGTAACGACTTATTTTAATCTCTCTCAATCCAACATTTCAGCAATATATAATTTTATATAGATTTAATGCATAGAAAGGTGCTTCAACTTGTCTCAAATAACCAACTGCCCCCTGAACATTTTCAGAATGACCTCGAAGCTATCTCAACTTTCAAAAAGTGCATCATTTTTCTCCTCTTAAAGTCACATATCAACTTTTATCTGGTTTTGACTTTTCAAAGATATCATTTCTCTGATTTTCTCTCTCCAAGCAAAAGGTGACACGTGGCGTTCAGGGAGTAAATGATACACTTTTTGAAAGTTGAGGTAGATACTGGGTCACTTTGGTAGTTTAGGAGGGCAACAGGTTATTTTGGCACAACTTAGGGCACCTCTCGATGCATTAAGCCTAGGCCTAATGTATCGAGAGATGCCTCAACTTGTCCCAAAAAAACCCGCTTTCCCCCTGAACTTTCAAAATGATCCCGTAGCTACCTCAACTTTCAAAAAGTGCACCACTTTGCTCCCTGAACGACACTTGTTAACTTCTGGTTGGTTTGACTTTTCAAAGATGTCATTTTTCTGATTTTCTCTCTCCTATCAAAAGGAGACACGTGACGTTCAGGGAGCAAAGTCGTATACAGAATCACTTTGAAAGTTCAAGGGGGCAACAAGTGTTTTAGGACACCTCTCGATGCATTAGGCATATTAATATAAAATAATCAAACATTTCAATTTTGTTATCCCGAACCTTTAACGAAAAACAAATTTTGGAGTGAAAGAGATTGATATTGCATACCTCAGCCTGAACATTAGCTGCAACTTTAGCATGCGGGGGCCGGTAGGCAGCAGGTTTCTGAACAGAAGGGTTGACAACAAAAGGCTTCTTGGATGTTGCTCCTTGTCCTAAAAATTTGAAGATTGTACATGGAACTAAAAAACAGGTTCTACAAATGAATCAGGTTAATAGGTAATAACCAAGAAATGATAGTATAAAACCTTGCAGCTTGGTTTCTTGAACCTTCAACGAATCAACAGACTTGGCGAGTTCTGCAATTTCACCGAACTTGTCGGGCGATTCGGGTTTCCACTCGGCCTGCAAGTCAACAAGATGAATCCCGTTAACTGATGTAAAGATCAAATTGAGAAAACAGATAGTGTCAAGAACCAACCTGGTATAGCTTGTCAAACATCTTTTGGAAGAAGAGTGATCCGTTGTAGTGAAATATTTTGAGCCTTCAAACAACATCAAGAAACATTATGCTCATGACTATAACTAAAGTTGACAAATTATTTTGTAAAAATGATTAAGGTCATTTATTTCATGGCACTGCATAACTAAGTGGCAAATCATTAAGAAACATGGGTTTAACAATTCAAGCATGTTAGTTAATTCCACGTGACATTAATTCATAGCAAAGTCGGCAGGAATATGAGCAATAAATGAAAGAATGAGGACACTTCATATTATCACTAGAAAACAACTTTTTAGCCAGTTATGAATACCGAATTTATGTCAAGAAAATATGAACGGAATGAGCATAATATGAACCTCAAGCAATTTCTATGCTATCAACCATAAGAAAATCGTCATGAATATATGTTAGATAGGCTTACCCATTGTCAACTTGTAGTCTTGGTGCTGTTGTGGCGGTCATGAAATAATTTCCACACGGGGACCATTCACTAGTGACTGAGCATTCAGCCCTAGTTGTTCCAAGTTGCTTTTTATTCACATAGTCCCAAAATGCCTGTTAATAAGATTAATTACAAGTCACAGCATGACATATAAGCAAGAGCTGAGGCCTATGAAATATATAAACCTTGTTTCTTAAACTTGTTAAATTAATTAAGCCTCCAAGAGTACAATTTAATTCATTAGGAAAGAAAATCACCAATCACCCAAAGAAATATCAAGGAAACAAAGACGTTGAAAAATATCTCAAATCTTACATACCATATCACCAGATAAGTTACCGAAACCAGCCAGGCATAAAACTGTAAACCAAAGAATTAAGGTTGTACGAAGGAATTAATAAGTTAGTCAAATTCTATGAAGATAAAGTAAATACTACAATATCTGTATTGAGGATACATTTCCCTTTCGGATTCCATCTGACAGTATTATAAGGCCCTGCTCCGAGTTCCAGCAGAGGATTGCACTTCTTATCAAACAATGTTGCACATGCGCCAGGCATAGCTGAAGTAAATCAAGGAAAGCTTAATACTAATGGAAACAGTAGCAAACCAACTTAATTAATAAGATAAGCATTTTTTCTATTTTTTTTCCAAGAAAATTTGTGAAAGAACCTAAATGACAGGAAACTCAAAATGGCGTACACACTCACACATATATGTACATATATATCAATTTATTAAATTAATAAATTATAATGACGGCGCACCTATAGGCGTAAAATCCTGCTAAACTGCATCTTTAACACAGAATGCATGAATGAACTGAAGAAAAAGGATACAGCCATACACAACAGCGAACTCTGAACCTGAATATGACCACTGAACATCATGAACTGGACCCTCTTTGCCTATAAATCAGTACTACGGTAAGAAGCTGCGACAAATCACGATAAGTCAACTGTCATTTAAATTTTGACATACGAAGAGGTACAAGCCCTTCATGTGTGCCATCAGTTGTAAGGTAGTTCAGCTTTGACTCTCCATAATAACTTTGATTCGTCTTGTCAACATCTGACTGCACCACAACCAGAAGCCCAGTTGAACCACGGTTCCATTTCAGTTGCACTGTAGAACATCGGAAAAAGCTTCGTCGAGCAAAAGGCTGACTTTGTAAATCTTTTGCACAGGCATATATCTGAACACTGGCTGGACTTCCCTACACAACCAAAAAGTGAACTTGATAATTCAAAAGAACAAAACTTTTATATATTTGATTAAAGAACCAGATTCCTGTTTTTAGTCATCCACTCAGACATACAGTATCCAATTAACAAGATCCGTAAAGTGAAAGTTTGTTAATTAATACTGTCATTTTCAAAATATGAATCTAACTATGATATTCTCACCATATCCACCTCACCTCCAAGTTCAAACAATAGTTTAACGTGAGCTATAAAACTTAAAGTTCGAGCATTAAGTGTGAGCTAGTCAGTCGTAGGCCAACTGTTTACTATATCAAGTTTAAAGAGAAAAAGGAATCCTCGCAACCTCTAATAGTAACATCATTAAAAAATGAAACTATGAAGAGTAGTTTTTTGAAAAGTAAACTAATTTGGTAACATAAAATTACAGAATACACACCACAATAAGTTTCACATCTAAGATATGATTTAGTTGCTCTTACAGATTCAACAATGAAGAACAAAACACACACCTTAGCTTCCGGTACAAATGCTGCAATATGAGACCCTGGGAACCTTGAAAGCTCAAGTGCAGTCACTCCAGGAACCCTCAGACGATGTAGAATCCCTTTAGAGAAATCTTTAGGATCAAAGAATTGTATCTCATTTGTTGCTAGCCGACAAGCAACAGCTTCATCAGAACTGAACTGGATTGATGGCCTAAATGGAAGTGACACAAATAGAAAGACTGAAACAACAAATTTCATGTTTAACCAAAACAATAACAGCAAAGACGAAATAATATCAAGAGTTTTACAAGCAAAGCTACGTAGCATGAAATAGACACCAACAAATAGCCACAAATGTCGACCAAGCAAGCAGTAAAACAAATTGAAATTCGATAGTTTGAATTACCAATTGGATTTGGTCATGTTCTTCTGAGAATGATTATAAACAGCATCACCAGTGTGTATGTTCCACAAAGAGACGTTCTTATCTTGAGGTCCTAAAGGTTTCTGAAAAATTTGAAGATAAGTTCCACAAGGAGACAATGCAGCAGCAAGGACATTCGAGAACTGAAAAGACTTGATCTCTTTAAAACTGGTGGAATCATATATGCTGATGATTGAATCATTTTTCATCACCATAAGAGTGGATCCATCTTCACTGAACCTTGTACTGTTGCAGGGAATCCTCTCAACCTTAACACTTGGTTCACCGTTGTTAAATGGCGGTCCATTCCACACAGAGAATCCATCTGGACCTCGAACTAAACACAGAGCAAAATATGACATTAAAATCTAAGAAAAATAAAATTGAAAAACCCTAATTGCAATAAAAGGTACCTAATATATCCAAAGAGGACGATGAAGAGCTCGCAGCTGCCATAACAGTTCAAATCAATTCAAACTGCCGAGTAGAGAGCGATTCAGTAGATAGTGATACAGAATCCAAATTACAAATTGATTCGAACATTAATCAACCAGAAAAACAGAAAGCAGAAGGATTGAATGCTTCAATTGTGATTTAAGCAATATAGCAGAAATACCTTGAATTGGGAAGACAGGGATGACGGCGGGAAATGGGATAAAAACGACGCCGTAGAAGGTGACCTGCGCTAGGGCTCTGAGAAAAGGAAATTTAACTGTTTCATGTGGATTGATGTGCAAATTAACCATTTGTATTTACATTTTTCTTTTCATTCTCGTCCTCCTTGTTTGTTTGTTTGTTTTTTTTTTTTTTGACAAAGTAAAATTGTGTAATAGTTAGTATGTTAGTATTAGACCTGTTCGCGGGCCGGGGTACTGGCCCGGCCCTAGCCCGATTTAACGGATCGTGTTTGGACATTCGTTTTTTAAAAAAGCCCGGTCTGAACCTGAGCCCGTCGAAACCCGAAGATTTATGGGCCGGGCTTGGTTTTTATATAAATACCCAAGCCTGGCCCGAACCCGGCTCGACGTATAATTTTATTTATTTATTATATATTTATAAATTAAATTTATAATTATTTTAAGTTCCTATATTTTATCCTATTAAATTTGTATACTTGATTATAATAAATGTTACTAAGTATTAAAGATTTTATGTAAACAATGCAATTATATTAAAAATTTTAACATATTTTGATCTACTTTATATTTTTTTAACTTAGTTTAATAAAAAATTTATAACAAAAAAAATATTCAT
>CATIWQ010220457.1:0-18506 GCA_949673415.1 Euphorbia schlechtendalii | reverse complement strand
TGGTTTCAGGGACTTTTTCTTAATGTATATCCACGGTTGCAATTAAAAAAACAAATTACAAATTTGTGACGTGGCTTGTGTAAGGAAATTAGAGGACTCGGATCGGACAATGATTTGATCATGCAACAAGATAAATAACCCCGTGTTTTTTTTACAGGTGTTTCTCTAAATTTAAAAATTAGTTAAATTTGTTTAAAAATAGAATTTTAAATTAAAAGTTAGTTAGTTTAGTGTTTCTCTAAACTTTTTTTAACTTAAAAAAATTATTTTTAAGTAAAAAGTAAGAAGTAGGTAATACTTACATTTTAAAAGTGACTTTTTTTCAAATATACTTTTTGACCAAATAAATTACAATATTACCCCTATATTATATTCAATACTTTTATAAAACATATACTTTATAGTTTTTTCAAGATTCAAGAACTTAAAAGTGATTTAAAATTCAATTTTGAAAAACACTTTTAATGACTTAAAAATCGTTTTACAGAAACACTTAACTACTTATTTTTAAACTCCTTAAAAGTTAAGAAAACACTTTTAAATTATGAGTCACAAGTCATGAGTTTGGAGAAACACCCCGTAATTCAAAAGAAAATTTTTAAAATTACTATTTTACCATTCATCATCTTCTTACTAACCAAAAAGATTCAAAGAATCCATTATACATTTATGGCAACTTCGTGTGTTGAGTGAAAAACTATACTTTTTTTATATAATAATGTGAGAAACTATATTACTAGTTCAAAAAATATACAAGATGCATAATGATGGTGAAAAATGAGTACTTTTGCATATTTAAATGCTTTAATATGGAAATAATGGTGATATGAACTGTCATGTTGGTGTTTTATAACTTATTAGTAATTTTTTATTTTTTTAATTTAATTATAGTTATAAATGTTTGATTACGATTTTTTTTAGTAAACACATAAAAGAACCAACATTAGATTAAAACAAGCGTAGGAAATGAAACATTCGAGAGATCTTCAGTAAGAAAGGCATATTAACTCAGGATAGGGCTCTCGAGAAACTAACCCTCAAGGGGAAGAGACACTCATAAGCGATCATATTGTCGGCACATCTATTCCCATCCCGATACACATCCTCCAGTCTAACCGACCAATCCTTGTAAATGATATCCTTATTAAATACACATTTTATACAAAGTTAAAATTTAAGCTAATACTGTACTGCAAACAAAAATCAGAGGAAAAAACTTATTGACATTCTGAATTATTGTTAAAAAAAAATTGGGCAAGGCAACGATTTTAGAGACGACTTCCCCCTTCCCAGTTAGCAACAGATTTAACATTTCGTTAATAGAGTTTCGGTTAAATTTTGAATATGTATAAGACATGTTTTTTGAATCATGATTGAAATTACATACCAGGCATAAACGCCATACATTACTGAAACCCAGATACATACAATTAACCAGTATAAGCTTACTCTTTTATTCGTAGATTCTTTTTGAAAAATATGAAACTACAATTTACAAATTACAAATTCACCAATCGGCATGACTAAAATAATTCATACAATTGATCTAATTTAAACTAAAGGGTTTAAATACAATCAAGTTAACACCTAATTAAGCCAGTCAAAGTAGTCATGCCCAATTAATAACTTGTTATCCGTATACATGAAAATTCCAACATGTATCAAACCTTACGAGGCAAATCATTATCCATTTCACATTCGAAAATTATTTTAATTGCAAAAAATTCTTCATCATATTATTAATCATAAGAAGTTCCATTAAAAAAATACAAGAGTTTATTTTGTTTACTTGATATCATTGTTTGTTGTAAAAGATTTGTTATTGAACTTTTAAAATATAGTTTGATGCTTACAATATGAAAGAAGTTACCAAACCTTTGTTCGATACACGAGTTTACATAGTTTATTAAAGGATTAGTGCATCTGTAATCCTTGAATTTGTTCAAAATGAATTATTATCACCTTGAACTTTGAAATGTGACAAATAATCTTAAATAATTGTTAAAAACGCATCACTTTATCTTTTCACCGTCAGTTTATGGTTATTAAAGATACCATTTTTATGATTATTTATCTCCAACAAAAAGTTGACACATCGTATTAAAAGAAAACTTTTACATTTTAAAGAATTTCAGGAATATTTAATACATTTGAAAATTCGATGACAAGAATACATATTGATATTAAATTTTTATTAAATTACGATATAATATAATCACGTAGAACTACAAAGTTTATTTGATTTTCATTGCTTTTTATGGATTTGAAAAGAAAAATTTATATTCTAGATGTATATACTTTGATTTAAGTTATGATGATTTTGTTTTTAATAAAATACACCTTACATTACCTCTTGTCACCATTGAATCAATCTTCACACCTTTAATAATAAAATGTAAAGTAATAAAGTAATCATAGAATCTACACCTTTAGGTGAGATATTGACTAGATATATCCATGAACGTAAAATAATTTAATGACAAGATTTTACTAGCAATTTTAAATTTCAAATTTTATAATTATCTTGAATTATTTTTATAATTTTCATTTTAAACTCCACCACCACGGACACCAAAAGCGATTTAAATAGAGTTAAATCAAAACCCCTTTCCCACATTCACAGCACAATCTCTCTCTCTCAATCATTCTCTGTTCTTTTTACTCCTCACGTCCAATCATCATCACCTCCAGTGTTTTCTTTTTAGAGGGAGAGAACTTGTAGTAGTCAATAGTAGAAATCTGTAAGTGGAAATACCAAATTCTCTCTCTTCACGTCTCTACACACGTCCCCCCCTTTTCTTCCTATCTGTTGTGTGCGCTGTTTGTCTGATCGTGATGAGCTAAATTGCTGGTTCAGTTAACTCATTGCTTGATTTTATTTTCAAATTAAATTAATTTAGGTTAGGTGTCTATTCCAAAGTTTGTTTCTTTTATCTGGGTTTCATATTTGTTTCTTGCGTGCTGGTGTGAGTTGATCGAATTGGTAAGTTTTATTATTCTGACAAACTCTGGTTTATTGATTTGCGTGAATGTAATTTGATAATTTTGGGGTCAACTAACAATTGGGGTTTGGCGAATTTTTTTTTCTGTGCTGAATAGTAATTCAACTCTTCAGATTCTTCTCCCCTCAACTACCTACCTCTTTTTGGTAATAAGTGGACTGATAGTTGATAATCTTCTTCCCCAAGATTGACGCTTTTGGGTTATTGGGGTTTACTGTTTTCTGTTACTGATATGCTGAATCATATTTTTTTGTGTACCCTGCCTTTTTTACTGTTACGTTTTTGGGGTTTAATTTTGTTTTATGGCTCTTAGAATAAACAATGCTTCAATTGGATACTTTAGCCTGAAAAGGTTGTTTAGTGGCTATAGTATCTTTGACCATCCTCATTCTGAAGAAATTTTTTGTTCCCCTCCCACAGCGGAAAGCTGGGGTGGTGTGTTTATCTTTTGATTGATTGTGTTTTTTTTCCTTCTTTCTTTCAATCTCACTCCAATTATAAGGTATGTATATGATTTGGTATTGTAACCCGTCTTTATTTTAGGATTTTCATGTATATTGGTTTTGACCTGGATTCTGTTTATCACTCTAATTTCTGTGAAAGTTGTTGTTGAATAAGGATACGTGTTGCTTTTGATAGCTTTGTTCTAATGCTGTCCCCCTTAGGATCTTCGTGTTTGATCATTGTAATGTTTTGGTGATCAATTCCCTTTTTTATTTGTAATTGTTTCATTCTAACGCGAAAACTGAATAAGTTTTATTTCCTTTTCTTGTTTTGTGTCAGAGTGAAAAAGAGATGCTATGAGGCAGTCTTCTGATAATTTGTCTCCTGGTAACCTTTGAAACCCTTTTCTTCATACTTCTGTGGTGTCAAATTGAGTTTATTGTGTATAAGAGCTAAATTGTGTAAATTATGTTTGTTTAGTTCCTGCCAAGAATCCTCCTGTCAATATACAGAAGGAAGCAGGGATTCCCTTGGGGTTACTATCTGGATCTAACACCTCCCTTGGTCCAAGTGATGCTACGCTATTTTCTTGCTCATTGCCCGTTCTTCCACATGAAAAGTGTAAGTGCTGAAAGGCCTTTATTCGACTCTTATTTGACAATTGGGAGTCTTACCCGTTTTTGTCAATATGCAGTGGATTTGAATGATACGGCATGTGCTCCTCAATCCGTGGATGATTCATCACCCGGTCCTGACAAACTTGAACAAGATGCTGAAGCTAATATACTAGATGATGTTGAAAATCATGCGCTTGGAAGTTTACTTCCCGATGACGAGGATGAGCTTTTAGCTGGCATAATGGACGATTTTGACCTGAGTAGACTTCCTGGTTCGCTGGAGGACTTGGAAGAATATGATCTTTTTGGTAGTGGCGGAGGCATGGAACTTGAAAGCGATGCACAGGATAGCCTGGGTATTGGCATCTCTAAATTGAATTTGTCTGATGGTGTTGTTGGAAATGGAATGGCTCACTTTGCACTTCAGAATGGCGCGGGAACTGTGGCCGGTGAACATCCATATGGTGAACATCCTTCTAGAACATTATTTGTGAGAAATATTAACAGTAATGTTGAAGACATAGAGCTGAGAACTCTCTTTGAGGTAATAATTTTAGCAGTTGCATATGTCTAGTACAGCAATAATTTTTCCTGACATTAGAATGAGAGTGCCACCTCATAATTTTGTTGATTGCCTAATAAGCATTTAGTTTCTTTTATCTGTTTGTTTTGTAGCAATATGGCGACATTAGAACTCTTTACACTGCATGCAAACACAGGGGTTTCGTAATGATATCCTACTATGATATTCGTTCGGCTCGAACTGCTATGCGTGCTTTACAAAACAAGCCGCTACGTCGAAGAAAACTTGATATTCACTTTTCTATTCCAAAGGTTTATTCTGGATTTTGATATATTTTTCTGTCATTTCAACTACCATCTTTCTATATATCACACTTCATCATGATATATGATTTTTTTAATATCCATATCAGGACAATCCATCAGAAAAGGATATTAATCAAGGAACCCTGGTTGTTTTTAATCTGGATCCATCAGTTTCAAATGAGGACCTCCGGCAAATATTTGGGGCTTATGGCGAGGTCAAAGAGGTGATAAATGCTTCTTCTGCTTGTATCTTTTCTTTTTTCCTTTTTTTCCTTTTGCAAACACTTAGTTAACTTTCTGCAAACTGGTGTTTTCTGTACACAAGCAGATAAGGGAGACACCGCACAAAAGACACCATAAGTTTATCGAATTTTATGATGTTAGAGCTGCAGAGGCTGCCCTGAAGTCATTAAATAGGAGTGATATAGCTGGTAAACGCATCAAGCTTGAACCTAGCCGCCCTGGTGGGGCACGAAGAAAGTAAGTATCTCATTATTTTTGTGTTATGCTTTATATTTAAGCAAGATCTTAGCTGTTATCCATTAAAGGCTATAAAATCCTCTTATTCTATTTGCGTTTTAAGTCAATTAGATTCTTTCCTTGTGGTTGTAGTTAATCAAGTCCGTATAGCTTAATGTTTGATTTAAATGCTCTGAAATTTTGAAGTTGGGGGCCCAGAGTGCGAAATAAGTTTCTAAACAACTTATTAAAGAAAGAAAACCACCAAACTGTGGTCCCAAGTAGCTGGACTCGGCTTTGTATCTTTACGAGGACTTGTAGATAACTAGGGACTTTGATTTTTTTTTTTTTGCGCTGCTGAAGGTTGTATTTATCCTTTGGCCTATATTCTACATGGTTTCCATCTTTCCTGGTTTCCTCACAGATGGCTCTTTATCGCATGTTCATGTGTAATTAATTCTGCGTTGCATTGCTACTTATGGGACAGCATCTAGTTTGTCGTTATTAAACTGTTGCAGGTTTAAGTGATGCCTTTTACTCGAAAGGGATGATATCTACACATCTTTTTATTCCAGAAATATAACTTACCCAAAATTTATTATCGGCATGTTACTAAATATATTTGCATTGTGCATTCTGCCTTTCAGTTTGATGTTGCAACTGAATCAAGAGCTTGAACAAGATGATTCTCGGAGTTTCCGTAATCCAATGGGTTCACCTGCGACGAATTCACCACCTGGTAGGTTTAGTTGTGCTTTAGCTTACTGCATTTTTCCTTCAAGCTAAAGTAAATGGAACATGCATGGCAGGTAATTGGGGGCAATTCAATAGTCCTATTGAGCATAGTCCATTGCAAAGTACCAGCAAATCCCCTGTATTCAGGACCTTGAGCCCAACAACTGGCAACCATTTGCCTGGTTTAGCCTCAATTCTTCAAAACAATGTAAAAGTTGCACCGATTGGCAAAGACCAAGGAAGGGGCAGTCTAGCGGAGCATACAAATGCAAATATGAATTCAGCTCTTGGAGGTGCTTTCCAACAATCACATTCATTGCCCGAGTCAAAGCTGAACCAATTTCATGGAAGTATCTCGTCTTCCTTTGGAGGCCCTTCAACCTCTAATGGTTCTGGTATAGAGACTTTAACAGGACCACAGTTTCTTTGGGGAAGTCCAAATCCATACCCAGACCACACTACTACTTCTTCTGCATGGGCAAAACCGTCCATGGGACATCCTTTTCCTTCCAATGGGAAAAGCCATGGCTTTCCGTTCACAAATCGGCATGGTTCTTTGCTTAGCTCATCCCAAAACCATCACCATGTTGGTTCTGCTCCATCTGGAGTCCCATTGGAGAGGCGCTTTGGGTTTTTCCCAGATTCGCCTGATACTTCATTTATGAATCCTGCTAATTTTGGAGGCATGAGTGTTGGTCACAGTGATGGAAACTTCATGATGAATATGAGTGGTCGTGCTCCTGTGAATTCTGGGATTCCCATTCCAAGAAACATTTCTGAGAATGGTGCGAGTTTCCGAATGATATCTACACCTGGGCTGAGCCCTGTTTTTTTGGGTAATAGCCCATACCTAGGGGTGTCACCTGTCACTTTGGAGGGTTTCGCTGAACGCGGGCGAAACAGACGGGTTGAGAATAACGGGAACCAAGTAGATAGCAAGAAACAGTTTCAACTTGACTTGGAGAAGATTGTCAACGGGGAAGATACACGAACTACCTTAATGATAAAAAATATTCCAAATAAGTAAGACCTCTCTCCATATTGATGAATATCAGATGCTGAGCACCAAACTTAATCTGTTCTCTCTTTCTTTCTCGACATTATAGGTACACTTCAAAGATGCTGCTTGCTGCCATCGATGAGAACCACAAGGGGTCTTATGATTTTTTGTATTTGCCGATAGATTTTAAGGTGATTCTATTGAAACACTTGCGAAATGTTTATACTTTTTTTTTAAAAAAAAATTCAGTTGCAGCTGACTATGCTCTAATTTTTGATGCAGAATAAATGCAATGTGGGTTATGCATTTATCAATATGATTTCACCTTCGCATATTGTTTCATTTTATGAGGTTATACTTCCCTTACCTTTCTAGGATTTATGTACCCTCGAGTTTGATTTTAATTTTTTTTCACATTACTTACATCTTGGTGCTGGTGGTATCATATGTATATGCAACCTTGTATTCTTCGCCATAAAATTACCCTAGAATGTCCTTTCATATCTTGATTCGAGAAGTATGCAATGTGGATTTGTGCAGGCATTTAACGGTAAGAAGTGGGAGAAGTTTAACAGCGAGAAAGTTGCTTCTTTGGCATATGCTCGAATCCAGGGGAAGGCTGCTCTTGTGACCCATTTTCAAAATTCAAGCTTAATGAATGAAGATAAGCGCTGCCGGCCAATCCTATTCCACTCTGAGGGGCAGGAAGCTGGTGATCAGGTACAATTAACATTATGATTATAATCCATTTGTGAAGGCTATGCTATTGTCTGGGTTTCTTGAAATTCTTATAGGACTTTCTACCATTTGCTATTATAGTCAGTTTAAAGAGATAATTTCCTCATGGTTGGCTCCATGGGCCATCTTCTCTTGGTTATATAACTAGGCTTGTATTTTTCTTAGCAGATTGTTCTGGAGCATTTGTCTTCTAACAATTTGAACATCCAGTTCCGTCAGCCAGATGGATCGCTTATAGGAGATCTTCCAGAAAGCCCTATAGATGACGGTTGTTTTGAGAAAAGTTAACGATTGTTGGATGGAGTTTTCCCAGAGCCTGCTCTAGGAAGTGGCTCTGGGTGCTAACCCCTGCTTATTCAACATATTCAAGTGTAAAAATGTAGAGGATTAGGAAAGGAAATGTTTTTCTTTTGCGGATTTTGTACAGTGTTTACTGATAGCAGCCGCTGGGAGCAGCTCAATGGGTTCTCTGTTGAGGGTGGACAAGAACATTCAGTTCCTATGTGGACCGAAGTGACTGCATGCAACACTATTTATTTTGGTGCATCACTTCTCTTTGGGGTACATATTGGGGTTCAGATCTTCTGCAAACATGATGTGTATAAGTGTTCATGGATATATATGCATTCTGGGATTTCCAGGGTCGGTGGCATTTCTGAAAAAATGTATAGTAGGTGGGACTGACCCTTTTTGGATTTGTCTTGTGAAAAGTTCTTGACACAGGAGTTTATTGAATCTCTATGTTTCTGATTTCCTTTTTCAGCACTTGATCATATTTCTGTGCATGATGAAAAAATTATTCAAAGAAATATGCGTCTATTATTTTATATAAGATGGTGAATGGATACACAATGCAGTATGCCGGGGCTAAAAATTAGGAACTATAAACATGTTAGATTTGTTTGTTTGACTGAGTAATTCAAATCATTCTGCTTGATTCCCTTTATGTTTTCCTTTCTTGAGTTCAAGGTCAATTGAAAAGAAGCATTTATTTGCGTCTTTACTATAGTGCACGCGGCCATTCATTAGATTTAGCAGTTTTCTTGACAGATTTAGCCCTAACCCTTGTTGTGAAGTCCTGTGATTTCCTCCTTCAAACATACCTTGGATAATCGCAGTCGGTATTCCCTGACCCGAGTGTGTCATTCTGCATTGATCCAAGAAAATCAAATTAGCCCACATTTTCTTGTGGATACCAAATATGGTCTCTGTGCAGCTGTTTTTCTGTTACCTGATTTGTAGACGTATAAATTCACTGCCATCCTGAATCAGCTTTAGACCAGGCGAAACCTTGATTTCAATCCAGCCATCTGAATGATGAACTACACAAAGCAATAAGTCTGCTAAAGCCAACTGCAGCCTGTTTCGATCTCCTTGAAGATACAAGGTTCGAATCTCATCGGGAATGTCATGGAAAAGCTGTAAACTTTTCTCTCTCATTGATATCATCACTTGACTAATGGTTGCATCTATAACATCTCCAAACAGAAACTCTTCCATCTTGAGCTTGGTGTTGCCTCTGTATTTTGAAATAAAAGAGGTGATTTTCGGGTTACTACAAAATTAGATTATAAAAATAAGGAGACATTAGTACATTACCCTTCCTCTAGCCTTGCAAAATCCATGTCTTCAATTATGGTCATGATCTGTTTCTCACATGCTTTGCTTATTTGAAGGTATTGCTTCTGCTTTTCTGATGTGGCAGTGTCCTCGAGTAGTTTGTGCGTAAACCGAAGGCCATTTAACGGGGTTTTCATTTCGTGCAGTATGTAAGCCAACTCTTTGAGTTTCACAGAGTTGTCTTGATCCTCCTGCGGTTCCATCTCACTCTCAATAGTCTGCAAAAAGCAGAAGCAGCCAACTACGTTCCCATTTGTGTTAGTCCTTTTGTTCGCGGTTAAGAACACATCCACATATTTTCCCTGTCTGTTAAAAAACCCAAAAGGGAACTTCTCGGTATCTTGACCGATGATTCCATGATACAGCAGAATCGTAAACTTGGTTAAGCTATCTTGACTTCTTAGGGGACACAGATCTCCGAAAATCTCTCCAGGGAGCATTTTGCCTATGACTTCTTGTCTTGTTATACCTGTCAGCTTTTCCATTGCAGCATTCCACTCACTACAGCATGCATTCTCGTCTGAAGCAAATATCGGTGGGATTAATGGATTCAGAGATTCTACGATAATCTTGTAATCTCCTTGTAAGACGAGAAACTTATCCATGGCGAGTTTCTCAGAAGTGATGTCCTGACCAACAAAGCACACTCCTACAATGTTGTTTGCATAATCTCTACTGGTGCAGGCATTGACAACTACATATACAACAGAACTATTCTGATGAAGCCCAAAATTCCTCATTTTTAACTCAACATTTTTGTCCTCTTCCCCTGGCAATGAGCAACCAATCATAATACTGATGCATTAGCAAATGAAACTAAGAGCCACTTAATCATCAAACTGAAAAGAAATACCTTGTAAAGCTCTTTGCAAGAGATTTTCGACTATGCTGCGGGATTCCTTGTGGATGATTTCGTGAACCAAAGACTTGTGCATTGCTTCACTGGTTGGCAATCCAGTCAAATCTGCAACTTTGGCATTCCATCCATTAATGAGCCCTGCTGAATCGACCCCGAAAATCGGTGCTGTAGCTGTTTCGATCAATCTAACCATTTCACAAGTAACTGAACTTAGCTCATCCATCCTTGTATCGTCCATCCCCTGAGAACTACTATTCTCCCTGGCACAGACAATGGCCTTTGAGTCACTTTCCTCTATTCCTTGAAATGAATCTCGGATTATAAGTTGTAACGAATGAATGGCGTTGATCTCCGAAACTTCCCAAGGCAAACTTCTGCTCTTGGTGACCTCCAAAAACACGTTAAACGAAGATCTTGGATGCATCTGTTGGCAGTCATCTTTATCTTCGGGATGATGCTTTGCTCCGCCCCATTTAACTTCCTTAGCTGTATGAGACCTGAACCAGAACAAGAAATACCCTGAAGTGATTCGAGCAGTAGCCATTCCACAAACCGCTTTTCCCAACAAACCAGCGCTAGGATACCCTGCATCTGCCAAACTATCGGTGCTCAACCCTGTCGAATCTCCATGAATCTTAAGCAGCCATTCTGCAATGTCGGTTACCTGTGATTCGCTTGGAGTTATCCCCAATAACCAACACTTTCCTCCATAGTACAGTGCAGCTCCATCACACTTCACGAGGTCCATAATACTCGGAGATTGAGTAACAATCCCGAAAGGGGCATCCCTTAAAAGCATGTCACAGAGTAAAGTTTGAGTCTTTAGAACTTTCTTCTCGGCTAATTGTCGTGCCAATTGGAGCTCCATGTGTAGCTGTATCCCAAAAGCATGCATTAAAAATTCACAAGCGTAACGAAGGGGGAAAGGGATGTAACGTGGAGAAGAGTGATGGCATACAACAAGCCCCCAAAGCTTGGTTGAGTCATTGCTGTTCGCAATAACAGCCATTGCCAGCGAGGAGATTGAGCCCATGTTAGCCATGTACTGTGTGTGGCAGCCATGTGGAGACCGAAGCGTCGAATTCACCAAAGAAAGGGGTCTTTTGAGCCCTTCGCTTTGAATCACTCTCACTGGATTGGCATGGCAATCACAAATCATCCTTACTCGATTCTGCATGAACAAGAACCGGGCCGCTTGAGGAATATCTGTGGATGGATAATGCAGCCCCAAATAAGGCTCCAAATCAGACCTTCTAATTTCAGACACAACTTCTCCATGTTCATCTTCATGAAATTTATACACCATAACCCTATCATATCCGGTGAGTTTTTGAACATCCTCCACAACTAAGTCACATAAAGCCCCAATGTTGCCGCCAGGGAGAGATTGCAGCCTGGAAATTGCTTGGACAGCCAATTTCTGTGACTGAACAGCACCAGCAAGGGAAAGAGCAGGATCAACAGATGTTGCAGGTTCTAAATCAATTATAGTGCCCACATCAACCCGGTGGAGAATAGCATAAAACGGTTTTTGGGTAGTTCTGGCATACACCCAAACAGGATTCAATAAAGAGATTTCCCTAGAAGCAGCAGATTTTGTCAATGAAGCCCCAGATTGAGGCGTGAAAAGGGTTCTTGCATCAATTCCAATCAAGTTGCTAACTTTAAGGGACCCAAATTCAAATTCATTGCTTTGACTCAAACCGAACAGTTGAAAACAATTTTCACTAAAACCAATGATCCTAAAAGAGGGTTCTTCAATTGCAAGCATACAGCCAAAAGGTTGAATCAACCCACCCCTTTGAATTCTCGACAAGTAAGCAGTAATTTGGTCTCCCGAGACATTAATTGGAGCAGAAAGAACTGATTTTGAGTAGTCAAAAGACTTACCGGAAACACTTGATTTCTCAAACTCGGCTAAAAGCCCTGCATCTGCACTGTATTGAGCAATGGTGGCTTTACCTTTATCAGTAGTAGTGGCTAAAGGTCTCATTTTGAGTAGTCACAACTGTTTCTCTACAGAAGAAGAAAAGATTTGTTGAAATTGAAGAGGGAAAAACTGGATCTTTTTCATCAGTTGTAATCCGTACTGTTCTGTTTCTTTTGAACAGGTCGTTTTCAATGGTGTTAAAGCATACTCTTTTCTTCTTCTTCTTTGATTTGTGTTTCTATTGTGTCCATGAAATGTCTCTTAGTTGAGTCCCCACTCTGTAATCTTGTTGGTCTACAGAAATTTGAAGGCCCAGCAAGGATTTGGATTCCCAACTTGTTTCATAAAAATCTTGTGTGTTCTTGTTTCCTGTTGTGGATTTTGTTTGCATTCTTCAATTTTTGATGCGAATAGAACAACAAACGTGTAGACCACAGTGATTTTAAAAATGTAATCTTTTCCATTTGAATTGAATCGGATCCTGTTCTTTTGAATTGCAAGATTGTGAAGATTGCTAATGAAGGAGGATTATCCTTAGTGATATTCTGATTGTGATAAGTAATATCCTCTTTGCACTTAGTGGGGTTTTCAATACTATCCTACCAAACATGTATTTAACTATAGTTCTGTTCTACAAATAAATCATTGATTCGAGAATCAGTGTGTGTCTCATGGTATTTTAAAAAGTGATAGGCGTTAGTAGGGAGGTCGGAGCCTCTAGACGAGCATTAATCGAGACTTAAGCATTAGTCGACGGGGTTTAAGCGTTAGACGTAATCAGGCGGCGACCTTCAAAATAATGCCTAGATGAACCTAGATGTGAATTTTTAAAAAGTGGTGTCCCACGATAATCTGCCTACAATTCAATTTTCAAGATACGGCTCTCAACCGTAATTCACGCAAGAGGGGATACTTTGTGCACTAAACTGTTTTTTAAATGTTCGACAAGTTATTCTTTAAAGTGAAACTTTGTTTACAAAAATATGTTATTATCGTTGAATTAATGATATGATTAATCCAAACATGATAAGTATCAAATTAATGAATACTGTATTCAAACAAAGCTACCACCGTCCACACCAAAATAAATGTATGGAAGATAAAATTACCGACATCAAATATTTACGAGCAAATTTAGAAGAAAAAATAGCAAAGGTTAAAACAAAATATCTACTGGTTTAAATGTTACTGTGTTTGTGGAATAAAATGAAGTCGAAAAGAATAAAATATATATATATTATTTAAAGAATTATTAAAATTACTTTATTTTTCTTACAAAAAGTTGAGGACAGCTTTGGACTTCCTTTTAGTACATTGAAATAGACCCATAAGTTTTCTGGTTCGTGTACGTGGGTCTTTTGTTTTCATAAAATTCACGAACCCACTTCGATAAATATCCTTTTATGAGAACTATCTATCCATAATATAATAATCCATATTAACTTAATTGTGTGTTATGAGAGAAGTTTGATTTTATTTTGGTATGCAAATTTTGATAGCTTTCGACTCTCGTCAAATATAATACATGAAGATGTAAAGAATTTTAACTATAACTATAAACACCAATATTGTGATGTAAATAATTGTCCTTTATGTAAAAAAAAAATAATGAGTTCGATGACTTCAATGATTTGTAAAATATGATGCAATGAGAAAACACTTGTCGGAATTCCAGCGAAAGCATATCCATGTGTAAACTAGCGAATGTCAACGAGACGGGTTCGGTACAGATAGTGCAATCCGCATTTAATGTTTTCGATGATTTCCCATTTAATGTTTTAAGGAATTTTTTCACACTCATTGCGCCCTTGCCGAGGTATCTACGGGTGTCGGGTAATCCCCGTCCAACAATAAAATTTCAAATAATGAAATTTTATATATACAAATATTGTTCATTTTCAAATTAAAAAGGTAAACTGTAATTAATGTAAAAAATCCATTAAAATAAAAGCACCCACTAAATAGGGAATAAACAACATAGTTGAAATTTTATGTATATGTATGTGTGTATATATTTTCATGGGGACCCCACGGGGCAGGTATTGCTCTACCCAAATCCGTCTACTTTTCCAATCGGGTGGTACAAATTTCCCCATTTCAATCTCCACGAGTGAAAATTTTCAAATTTTTCATATACCCATCAATTCGGATGCCACGGGTTTCGGATCCCGTCCCATTGGCATCTCTAGATATAATGTACAAGGGGAGTGGTGGGAATGATTTACTTGGATCGTGAATGTGCTACGAATATTTATAGGACCAGAAGTACGAAATTATCAAAATCTGATTTCGAAGCTAATATAATAAGAAACTGTCGAATCTATTTTAATCCAAATCAGAAGTAATTCATGAGATAATGGTAGAAGTTTGTAAAGTTGCAAATTAATCAGAATTGTATAGACATGTTTTTATAGCTTGATATGTATGTGTTATAATATTTCGTGCTTACTTTCAATAGATTAACAGAAACTGAAACTTCAAATTTCCTTAAACTTTCAATAACCAAGATTATTTTATGGTATAAAAATAAAGATTTTCATTTTCTAAAATGAACTGAAACTGTTTCTTTCATTTTCTGAAAAAGATATTCTATGTGGACCATTTATTAACTGTAGTCTACTTTTTTTTGTATATACTTACGTCCACATAAATTAGTTTCTAAATATTTTCTACCAAAAAAAATTAGTATCAAAATTCCGATATCAGAAAAGCATCCTACCTTCTTTTCTTTTGCCTTTTATCTTATAATATAATTTCTCGTTACCTTATAACTTTCCTAGTATTAATTTATGTTATTAATGATTATCGTACATTATTTTTGGAATTGTTAGGGATAATTAAACATCTTAATTCCATGAATACAATACTTTTTGTGGCTTCGTTCATTATTATATCCAACCCATCTAATTACTTGAACTAATCTTTTTGTCTCCCCGCTTATCAAAACAACATTTTTGTTATTTCATCATTCTTAAAACCGTAAAACGACTTTTCTTGGATCATTAAACATGATAATATATCTTTTCAAGGTTTTTTTAACAAATGTTCTTGTATTAAAAGAAAACTCACCACACCTTTCCTTTATGTGATTCGAATTTATAATCTCCAAAATCAGAGATCCAATCTGAATCACTAGATTAATACATTCATCACATATAATAATATATATTTTCAAACATATTTATGAAGGAATTCTTTAAAAGTTGATATCAACTTTAGAAATCATTCAGAGAATCAAAAGCATATAACTATATGTACATATGCATGCATGCACGCGGTTTCACCTTAAATGGTTGCATTGGTGAAAAGCATATATAATGAAACTTTTTCCGCATGTGCAGCTTTCCCATACATAGTCAAATTGACCCATGGTAGTCTTACCGAATTGAGACCATAACAAGATAAACATGGCAAGCTAGATTTTTCATCCTTTATACCCGAAGCTTTTTAGAAGTATGGATTATAGGTATGTAACACATAAAATTAATTTAGTCCTTAAGTTGACTCATTTCTGTTTATAAAAATTATTCAAACACATATTGTTCCATCTGCAAACAAATTATATTACCAGATTATTAATAATGTTTTTTTTTTTACAAAAAACTGAAATCAAACACTGCCCACTTATAAGTCCTCAAAAACACAATTCTGAATTCTGCATTATTTTTCCTCTAAGCATACTGGCAATCAGAATAACCTGAAACAGAAACAATCAAATTAGGAATTAATTAAATAAATACATAAATAATAAAATACATCACAGAAATGAAGTGATTACTTGGATTGGAAATTGCAAGAAGAGCAGTTCCTCTAAAATCACAATTCCAATAATTTTTGCCCTTCAATTGATAGAAAATATTCATAACAACAGAAGCATGATTTATTCTAGTTGTAGGATTGTAACAACTTCCACCTTCCTCTATTATTTTACAGTCTCCAATTTGTTCGCATGCGTACTTGATATTTTCCGCAAGCTCGGCCTCACTCGTCGATGCCTTCGCCACACACAATGTTTTTCCCCGCGTTAACGCAAACCTTCTTTTTAAAAAAATATATATAGAAACTTCTAGAACAATTGGTGTCAATGTGATTGATACAATCCTAGTTAGCTTGACATGTCAATAGATAGTATGTGTTGACGCATCAAGCAACTATCTTCATTTGAGTTCGATTATTAAAAATAGCATATTAAAGATGTAAAGAATGACAATATTAAAAACATTTGCATATAACCTCTCCGTTTGATAGATTCCCTATCCCCCATGCTGCAGAAACAATAGAATTAAATATAAAAATTAATTTAGGAATTCAAATTGGAGTAGGTTGCAAATGGATCATTAGATTTGGAGTTTGGGAAATTCACTTGAAGAAAAAAAAATTTTGATTTTTTACCTGAACTGAGCAAAGAAAGGATGATTAAATTGAAAAGAGAGAGAATATAGCTGGCCAAGGCTGAATTTAAAAATATGTAAAGGAAAATAGAGAGCAGCGAACAAATATATAAACAAAGTGATATTGCTATTGCCAGCGAAAAGTAGGACGCTTCCAGGATTAATAAATTAAGCCCATTGGTTACCAATTGTGAAAATTGCGTGGAAGAAGCAGACATAATGACCATTCTGTCTCTTGGATGTCAAACGACGGTTACATATTTATTTTTATTTTTCATTGTTTTTTTTTATCTTCACAAGTATGCTCATTAACCCAATATGAATGTTACGTTTTACATGATATCCTAGTTCGTATTCGTTTAATCTTATATGGTGCTTTACGTGTTTTTTAGTCCAAATTGTCTCATTAAACTCATATTAAAATTTACAACATCCGTTTTAACCACTAAACTAAGATTTGAATCATGTGATTTACATTTTTTTCTTCATTAATTTTAATTATTTTTTACTGTGATTTTGTTTGTTTGAAATAAAAGTTACATCGTCTATTGTTAAAATTGGATTAAAATATTAACCCAACGATGATAAAGGGCAATTTTATTAAATGTTGCTTTAAAAACAAAGTTTTCATATATAAACAAAGAAAACAATTGTTTGATAGTTGTTGATTAAAATTTAACAGTTTGTATAGTTTATAATGCACCAAATCTCATTTATTAAATGTATAAAATAGTTGAGATTTTTTAAACTTTGAAACTTTGCTAAATTTTAACTTCAGAAAGTCCCAATTCTGGATTTGGATTTTCAATAATTAAGCAAAGGCTGAGTATAATGATTCAGATTTAAATTTAATTATTCTTAGAATCCGTGATAAAACTAAATACCAAACGTTTAAATTCAATGCATGAATTGAGATTTATTAAATTTTAAAACTTTACCAAATATAACTTTTGAGAATCATAATTTTGGATTTTCTAATTATTCAAAGTTAGAAATGAGATTTATATTAAATTTTTATAGGGTTCATCATATCTCAAACATTTTAACTTAACAAATAGTTGAGATTGGTTAAATCTTATAATTTTATCAATTTTTCAATTTAAGAAATCGTAATAGGAAATAATGATACTCTAAAATTAAATTTGTGCTGATGTAGTTTGATTGATAGATCTTTTAAAATGATGGTGCGATGTCATGTGTTCCGGTATTTGATACATATGGTTGTAAATGAACCGAGTTTTGGGATGTTTGTGTTCGTTTGTTTAATTTTTAAATGGACACGAGCCGAGCTGAGCCGAACTTCAATTCGTGCTCAAAATTCTTTTTGTGTTCGTTTGTTCACGAACAACTTATTTATTTTGTTCGTGAACGGTTAATTCATTTTTTTTCGATCGAACTCATTTATTTTGTTCGCGAACAACATTGTCAATTCAATTATTAATTTAAAGTAGGATATAAACTTATTTTTGTTGTACTAGTTTACTTTTATACAAGAATATTTTATTTGAAGTTCTATAAAATTTTATTTTGATATGTAACAATAATTATTGAGCTAATTCACGAACATTTATCGAGTTAATTAGTGAACTTGTTCGTGAACCTCTAATCGAGTTTGTTCACGAGTTAACGACCCGAACTTTTGCTTGTTCATGTTCAGTTCGTTTAAAATTCGAACCATAAAATCATTTTTACAAACTATTAATTTATAAATCGAGTCGAGCCGAGTTAAGTTTATATCGAGCTGAACACGAAGCTGTTTACGAACAGCTTGACTCATTTATAATCCTAGATACATACCTTATTAAAAAATTTGTTGTTTAATTTCACAAATTATTCAGGTTAAGGTTTATAGTTAGAATCTCATGTTTGCGTTGTTTTATGCC
>CATIWQ010220415.1:0-26532 GCA_949673415.1 Euphorbia schlechtendalii | reverse complement strand
ATTCCTGCCCTTAATTTTAGAATTTTTTGCTAACACTTTTATAATTGTAAGAAATGTGTTATTATTGGTAGGTTTTGTCAACATTAACAAATAAGTGTTGGCACAAGTCAATTTCCTATATTAAAATGGCAACACTTTAGTGCCAACACTTGGATTTTTAGTTGGCATAGCCCATATATGGTGTAGTGTGAGCAAGATGATGATCAACTATAGGGATTGGGTGGATAAACTTCTCTTGGAAGTTTTGGGATACCAAACAAACGTCAATTCCCCAACGAATAAGACCCCCTTTTCTCTAGTCTATTGCATGAAGGCCTATCTACTAGTGGAAATGGAGGTAGGATCCCTCAAAGTAGCCTTGGAAGAGAATTGGAGAAATTAGACAAGGTTAGGGCCAATTTCAAGCAACTCAATATGATAGATGAGCATCACTTGAAAGCCTTGGATCATCTACAGATGTATCAACAGAGGATGGATAAAGTATACAACAACAAGGTCAAACATCAGAAATAGCCTTTAAAAGTAAGAGATCTAGTTTTAAAACAATTAAAGCCCTCAAACATGGCTGTTAGAGGAAAGTTTCAGCCAAACTAGGAAGGACCATTTATGATTAAAAAAGGGTCCTTGGCAAAGGATTAGTGAAGATCATGGACATGGATGGTAATGAGTTTGTCAACCAGGTCAACTAAGACAAGATCAAGCGCTACCATGTTTATGAAATAAAACACATAATATGTAAACAACCCGTCTGTTAGCACTCTGTTAGTCGGGGAAAATTTAGGGCCATTTTTCATAAAATAGTCCGCTAGATTGAAAACCCATTGGGGAGATCTAGGCAAAAATTAGGACAATGAGAGAAAAATATATCAAGAAAACATGTACGGGCTAGTTATTGACAGGATTTGAATCTTTTGTACCTCGGATAATTTCATTAATGAAAACATCATTTGTGTGAAATATTATGAATGTGTTCATTTGAATGTATGCATGCCAATGGTAAGAACATCACAGGTTGATAACACAATACTAAGATTTACATTTCAAATAAGTTATAGGTTACGATACAAGTTTGAATAAAATACGATAGTTTCATAACACGATTATTACAAGTAAATGACGTCAATGCCCACCAAAAGAGCCACCAAGTTGCCAATCAGCATGCATCCCTCGGGGAATAATCAAGGGGATCCTCTCCGCTCTCATACCGGGACCAATCAAGCATCGAACGTAAATGCTTTGCAGGGTCGCTCAAGGACTTAATCTTTGATAACCACCCATGTTAAAACTCGCCTATCTCATTCATGTCGATAGAATTGAAGTCCACAAATTGGGTCCTCTGCACCCAAAACATTAGAATCTGATTGGGTCCCTCATGATGCCAATCATGATTTAAGTCGAACAGGAAAACCTTTAACTCGCTACCGCTTCTTGTACTACCTACACAACCGAGAGGGGGAATATAAAGTAAGCTTGCACAAACCAAATAAGAGGATTCCACTATCATGCATCACTATGGCTACTTAGGGGATGGTCCACCAAGGATAGACCCAAAAGATTTGGTGATCCTAATAGTGACTCACGATTTGAATACAATCATCCTTAAGCAGCTTCATGTGGCTATCGGTGACAAGATTGCACAAGTTATATTGAACATGTGTATCAGGTGAAATCTACATTAGGAGCTCGAATCAAAGATAATCTCTTCAATAGCCACACCTATAGGGAAGACAATTATTGTAGGAACATGCAAAGTAGCAAGGGTCGGAATAAATGAGTTACCTCGAGGAGTGTGAAACGGTCATCGTCTAATTACCATTCAATGTTAAAAATATCATGCACCCTAAGCACTCGTCCAACGCTTCCACGGAAGGAGAATGCCCATGGAAAAGGGCATGCATAATGGAGATAAGTTAAAATGGGGTAACTGGCCCGGAGCTGTAGATAAACTCAACCATCAAAAGAAGGGCTACCATAAAGGGCCAAGCTAAATGAGATCTAGGGGCATTCATGCACCAATTCAATATTGCATCAACTCTAAATCCCAAAGGAGTAGGTGGTTGAGACAAGGGAGGCCCAAGATTGCTTGAAATTCCTTAATCAATGGACATAATTCTTGAGTGGTAAAATGGAATACATGAACAGCCGAGTCCCAAAATGATAGTGCGGCCCGAATGCAAGCCGTGTTTATCGGAAGAAAAGTAAGATAACACAGCCCCCACAGATCGAAGGGCTTCAACTTTAGCCAATCTAGGTTTTTCAGGGTACGAAGGAAGGCCTAGAGTTGCTAGTTTTGAGATGCCACGAGAAAATGAGAAAATATGAACCACTTGGAATCTAACACCAATGTCAAACTTGCAATGTCGGTATCAACGTTGGTAATATCGATGTCTATGTTGGCAATGTCGATACCGATGTTGGTGTATAAACTTACAAGTGGCAGAATTTTCCAATGCTTACACCGACGTACCATTTCCAACAGCACGGTATCAGCTGTATTTTGGATAAACCAACTCTAAGAGCCTTATCTTCAGTCATGAAAACCTACAAGCACATATACTAATCGGAGAGGTAAACAAGGTAATCAAATAAATAAAAAATGCTTTGAAGGAAAAGCACGGGAACATGAAAAAAAAACACGTCAGAGATAAATAAAAAAATATGCATCCAAAGTAACAAATGTGCAATAAAAAGAGGGCCCCAATGTATCAAAGGCAGTACAAAGCAAAGGAAACTAGCCTAATTATGATAAACGACCACACTGGCCAATCACCCATAGATTTTTTCTTAGTCACTGCCAGCAGAGCTATTTTACTCCTCTCCTCCGCCGAAAGACTCTTGGATCCTGCTAGCATGCTCGATATCATCATCAGAAGCCTCATGATGGAGTGTAAATCCTCTAGATGCCTCTCCCTGGTTTTGGCCATCCTCATCCTCCTCAATTACCTAACAAATGCTCGCTACTTTGACTCCGCACTCCTTGCCCCATTTGTGGTTCACCCCTTGCTATTGCTTTACCCTTTGGATGCGCTCCCCCTTGTCCCTCTAAGGCCCTTGGACAACGCAAGCTGATCCCCTAGATCTTGTACCCTAGCCTCCACTGTGAATCGAGCCTTACGCTCTAATGCAAGCAACACCTAACATCAAGAATTATATGTCCCATTACTAACACGTAATCATAATTTTTCAGCATATCATAATCACACCACGCATATAGTAGCATTCATAATGTCATAAAGCATGTAAACAACAAAAAAATAAAGAGGCAAAGGATAGAAGATCTTACCCCGACAGTATTATTCTACATGATAATCAGATCCCTCGCAGACATATACTAGCATGAGACGCGCTACGCCTAAGCACAACAAACCTGAGTCAAAATAAAGTAGATGAAAACAAAACGGATTCCATGAGGGAAAGGACTTACATGCGTGGTGTCTTGTGGGATGAATTCTAAGATGTGATGGCTCACGGGAAGCTCCATAGAGGTAGTGTCATCTACCAGTGACAATAGAGAGAAGGAAGTAGCCATGGGAGTAGCTACACAAACCTCTATGATACAAGGGGTGACACAGAAGGAATCCTTGACCTCACAGCCTCGACGTGTAAGTGCTTACTACCACCAGTCTACAACAAGCATGAAAAGATTATGAATAAACTCAATGGAGAATCTTAAAAGAGACAATACGCATAATCATATGTAAAAGGAAGAAGAATCATACCCCATAAGCACTGGCTTTGACAGGCCATGAAGTATGGGTCGTAGGACTATGGTGCACGCCAACATCAGGCATACCTACGCTGGAACCTCCACCATCATCATCCTCTCCCTCCTCATCTTCCTCATCATCCTCTTGTAGCCCTGCGGCAGCCCTAAGGGCGAGCTCCTCAATGTGTCGATGATGCAATGATTCAGAATCATCCAACCATAGTCGGGGAAAAGGCAGTAAGAGCAAAGCCACATGAAGTTGATAGTCACCGGTAAAACACTGAATTACCTAGCCATTCCCCTCAAAGAAATCCATGTGATCAGTTGCAATAGTAATCGTCAAGTGGGGTCAGAATATCTTGACCAAGGGAGGAGGAGGCACAGGCCTACCCGCCATGGGAGAAGTTTTCCAACCACGAACCCGCTCTACAAAGTACCTCTTAAGAGATCGAGGGCTCTCCATAATGATGCGACGGTCATCAACATGGCCTCTCGGTTGAGCACATCATCCCAAGGGTCCGCTATGATCTGCAGAAACACATAAACAAGAAACACGTCCCCAAATAAATCACTAATTCGTTACTAAAAAATGAAATGGGGAATAAGGCGTTAAGGTAACAAAGGAATACCTGCTCCTGGGAGATGTGGTGAATGCACTCATAATAGTAATCCTTCACTTGCGCAAGTCACCAATCTGAGGACACCATCTAGCCAAAATTGTATCCCTTGGGGCCGGAGTACCCTCAAAGGTACGAGGAGGGAGTATATGGTACTCAAAGGCCCAAATCTGTGAAGTAGTAAAATAAAACCAAGTCAATGGAAAACTTGGATAAACTACGTTGGAATTTACTTAACCAAAAGCAAGAAAGCAAAAAATACATAGAAGATGAGGTGATTGAGCTTAAGGTCCTTGTTATGCACCCTCACCGCATAATCTAAGCCGTAGTACATCTAGCCTAGTATGGCCCGAGGCCAATTATAGCTCCCGATACTTGCCACATCCTCCATAACCAATATCCATCCATAGTTGATCTTGCTAGAAGATATTGGAAAGAACAAGATAGATGGAAGGATGATGAAATGTCTAATTACCTGGGATGACTCACCTCAAGAACCAGCCAGATCCTCTTCCAATGTTGGTAGAGGTCATCGTACCCTAGTTTCCCAGCACGAGGAAACACCCTAAATAATGCCTCGACCCAGTTTGCCACCCAAGTCATGGTGGGGAACTGATCTATAAATATGTCAAAGTGGATCATGGAGTTGTCCCAGCCCAATCCCTTCATGGAAACCACATCGGAGGGGGTAATGATCAGCTCACCCATTAAGAGATGAAAGGTGGGTGTCATCTCTTACCAACACTCCACCATCGCAGTCAAGGCGCCATCAGAAATATGAGGCATCTAGTCCGGGAGTACACTCGCAATCCCCACGAAGCCGGTAACCCAAACAGCTACCTCAAGGTTCAAATCCAGCTGAATCCGAGTCCAACAGGAACTTAAAGTGCTAATCCTAATAGAAAAATCAAAACATCAAGTCACAATCAAAATCATGATGATCACTATAAATATTCCTACGTGTACGCATTTCTCACGAAATCATATTTAAAAAGAAAAACATGTTCATAGGAATGTGTAACATTTTAAGATGTGCCATTTACAATAAAACATGTTATGTTGCAGTGGACTCGGGCTGGAAATGGAGAAAAAGGTAAAAAAATTTAGAAATTGGCATTCTGCCCAATCAATGTTGGTGTTGAAATTTCAACACCAACACCGACATACCTAACATTGGTATCGATGTTAGGTCTGTAACTATAACATCGACACCGATGTTACAGTTACAGAATGCTCAAAAAATCATCCACGCGCCAAATTCCAACAAAAATCATTCCCGAAAACTCTATTTGCAAATTTCTATCACAAAAATCTAAGGGGTCCTAAAAACTACCTATTCATGGATCGATTCCACATGAAATCGGTTCCAATCCAAGTTTTGACAAAAAAACTCACAAAATCAAATTCGACAAAAAAACCAAAACAAATGCGGGTTTTCAGGTTACCCAGACTCTAGAGACGTGTAAGTGCACCCTCAAAGTCAAAGAAGTAATCAGGGAAGTAATAAATGTAACTAACAAACTCATCCACTTGATCGAAGTAGTATCCTCGGGCCACGAAACATGAGCAGAATGTTAGGATCGTCGTGTGAGCCTAAAGAGACGAAGCAACAATGGTGCAGGGTTTCTTACCCTTAATCTTGTCTCTCATGGTGAAGACTGGAGAGAAGAATGAGGTTTGGGAGAAAAGTGACAATTTTGGGAGAGAATTCTGAAATAAGGAGAAGCGGCGGGAAGAAAGGAAGAAAAATTTTTTATATGACCTGGGTTGAAATGTCGATGTCAATATCGACATTGCCAATGTCGATACTGATATTGCTATGCCAATACTGATATTGGTAATGTCAATATTGGCATGGGCTTTTCAACCTAGCCCATTTTTGTTTTTTTAACTTTTTTGCAAGACCAGGCCCATTTCTTACGATTTTTTGCAGTTATAACCGTATTGGGAATACATATTAATATTTACGGGACCTCTCCATACATCTCAAACTCAATTTCTTTTTTTACAGTGTCAGAAAGGATGACTCATGTGCACTGGTCCTTGGTTGAAAAAGTGAGTACTTTACCTCCAACATATCAACCCAAGGATCAGATCACGTATCACAAAGGCACTTCTAACATTCAAAATTGTTTTTTTACTACATGACTCAACAAAATATCCGCTTACCTCATTATCAACCACAAATAATGAGGCAGGATTGAGCAGCTCCCGACCAGCTTAATCAGAGAAAGGAGGAATTTACAAAATGATCATGAGGCTGAATGAATACCTCAGAAACCCTCTTACAATGGTCTTGACTAGTCACGACAAATTAGAAGTCAACCCACATGAGGTAATTAGCCCAAGCTAAAGAAAGAAATGGCCTTGCAACCCAAAACAGGAATGTCATAGAATGATGAATGGAGCAGTCGACAATTGCATAAATATAATCATTTCACCCAAAGAAAGCACATGTTTACCCTGATGCAGGGAATCCCACTCGAAAAGATTGGCCGCTACTACACAGGTACGACTTCTCAACCTCGTTGCTCTCATAGTGTGCGATCATACTAATTACATAATCAGTAGTGATCCCACGTAGCCTATGAGCACGGGATTTTGATCGTCACTCACGAGTTTGATGATGAAATTGTAATTTATTTTCTTTGCTAGTCTTTAACTTTGATAAGGTCTCGAATGTCCTCAGAGAAGCGCTTCTTATTTCTTGTGAACTTTATAAAAATCTCCTTTATACCAGGCCAGGCCCAGATTAAGCCCAATCCAGGCTTAAAAGTCCAATGATGACACTGACATTGCAAAGTCAGTGTTGGCATTGGGGACATCGATGTCAATGTTGTTACATAGACAATGATATTGCTTGACCGGTAGTAGTGAGACCTAGATTGGGCCTAACCAAAGCCCAAAAACCCATGTCCACACCGACTTGGGTAATGTTGATGTCTGCATTACGACATCGATATCGACATCATTGAGTCAATAATAGTATAATTGCAGAATTTTGGCAACAATTGAATGCTTAGTCTTTTAGGCCCCTTGTACCCTTGGTTTACCTTCCCCGCACTCCTAATATTGTAGGGTGACTGGAGAGGGACCTCCCTCCTTTGATTGGACATTAAGAGTGGGTGAAAAAGGTAAAAATGAAAGGTAAATAATGATGATGATTTTTGGATTGAAGGGAGCTCTCCTACAAAAGGAGAGCTGACATTCTAAAGTAAAGGTGTTGAATTTTCATGCACAAGAAGAAGAGAAAAAATAACTCATTTGTTTAGAGAGAAAAGTCGTTAAGTTCATAAGATTTGGTTGATTTTTGGTGGATATTCATAGAAGTAACAAGGTTTCTTTTGAAAAGGTTAAGCGAAGTTCATAGAAAGGGTGTAAACTTGGGTTTCTTGGGATTCATTTAAGTAACTTTGATGTTTAGATTCACCAAAAGTTGAGTGAGATTGAGGGTTAAAGTGTTATTAGTCTACATCATGTTCAAGTCATCTTTCATCACCTTTCCTAAGTTCTAACTTAATAGAACTTATTAGAGGAGTTATAATTAACATCTTAGACTACATTTAGCCACTACATTCTGAGTTTGAGGAGTAAAACTTGCTCCATTTCAGATTTTTGAAACTACATCACATAAACTAAAGAAATAAGGAGAGCTTCTCAGAGGAATTTTGCGAATTTTGAAGAAGTGGATTCTCAACTACGGGGTGAGCGTATGAGTTTATAGAGTTATGTTTCATGTTTGCTTGATTGCTTGTTGTTACTTTGAGTGTTTTTAGTTCTTTACCATTTTTGTACCTTTGTTGGAAAAATAAGGTAACGTCGACGTCAACGTTATGACGTCGATGTCTATGTTGCAATGTTGACATCGACATTGCAATGTAGACGTGGGCATTACCTCTGTTCCAGCAACTTAATTTGTTTAAGTTTCATGATTAAGGGCTAATTGATCGAAACTAACTTGTTAAAATTGACAAACTAAGTCTAGTGGAACAATTAGACTTTAAAGTTACTTTTTTGAATATATTCCAGAGAAAATTAAATGTTTAAAGACAATTTCCTCTTCACCGATATAAAATTTTTTATCGTCCATAACTTTTTCCAGAACATTTTTGAACCCAAGTTAATAGTACCTCACAGTACTTAAAATGTTTTGGAAATAACAAACTGACTAGGATAGTGAAATGAATTGAGTAATAAGTATACTGTTAATTAATGAAGTTTACTTGAGTTTGTTTAAGGGAAAACAACTCAATTTACTGATTAATTAATTAAGTTACGGCTTAGAGAAAGAAAAGATGAGTTAAGCTTATTATTACATAGTTAATAAGATATTTACTAAGCTGAGCTAAGTTAGCTTTTTTATCAAAAAGTTGAGTTACTTTGACACTTAGAGAATTAAATGAAACATGTGCTACTAAAGGTTTCTATGAGAAACGGAATATCCCTTTGATGCTTTTTAGGAGAAAAGGCACTGAAATTAAAGAAGATATTCCAATGGTCCTCACAAAAAAAAAGGTGTCAATACAGAATGTTGGAGATTCCTCACTAATTACAGAATTACAGAATTCCACGTTGAAACTCGTGTGCCTCTCTATCAGACCGGATTGCTTGAAGATAAATGAGTTTTTGACACTTGGATTAACAAATTAATATCACGCTTCAACGTTTGAAAGCTCTATCTCTAAACGTCCTAAAATTTATCCTCAATGGGAAAATTCAAAATATTTGAAGAGAAGAGATATTGAAGAGTTGTCAAGTGGAGAAGTTTGCAATGGCTAATTCCAGACCTTCAACTATAAATAGAAGGCTAGAGCAAACGTTCAAACTTGGTGAATCACCTCGAATTTCTCTAAGAGCTGAAACTCTATTCGAATACTCCCAACTTTAAGAAATTCCAAATCAAGCAATCAACAAACACATAGCATCTAAATCTATTTGTAATAGAGAGAATAGCAATTCATATTTAACCTTGTAAAAGATTCAACATTTCTATAAGTTGAATTCCTCTATTCTCATTTTCTTTGATAAATCTAAGTGTTAGTTTAGAAAGAGTATCTGAACTGAGTTTTAAAGGTAGTTAAAAAGGAAGGTACTTTCTGTAATCATTTCTACCTTCTGTAAAGGCTTCTCCACCTAAGGAAGGAATGAATCACTAGTGGATTAAAGATCGGAAAGGAATCCAGGGACTAGATGTATGCTATGGGATGAACTATGATAAATCTCAGGTGTAAAAGTTCTTACCTTACTCATTTTTTCCTTTATTGTGTTTATCTCATTCATCATTCTTTCTATCTTATCAGTTTTTGCTTGAAAACTAATCCGAGATGAGTAAAGTACTCAGTAAAGGTTGAAGATAAACTATGCCAGCAAAGCTATGCAGTTTATAGTTTTTAGACCCAGCTCAGCACGATAAACTCAGCACGCATCTAAAATATAACTTAATAAAAGATTTTTACAAACACTAAAAACAAATCAAGAAATGCACTCACCCCCCCCCTCTGCTGTTAATTTAAGCCGTTTAGGTTCGACGAATGGTATCAGAGCAAGTGCTCAGCTTTTAGATTAATCATCTTTGAGTTAAAGATCCATAAATGACTTACAATAGTTTCAATTTCGGCTCAAGATAAATAGTGCTTCTTAAGGAGGGAATGTCTGTAACTAGGTCACTGTTGTTCGACGGTAATCACTACACATTTTGGAAAAATTGCATGAAAAACTTTATACAATCTCAAAGCATTCAAGCATGGCTCGCTATTGAGCTTGGCCCCAATATTCCCACCGTTGTGTGGAATGGGGTTCATGTACCAGTTGATCCAGAGGATTATGATGATGCTGACTTAAGACTTCTCAAAGAGAATGCAGTAGCCATCAATTACTTACACTATGCACTAGATCTTACATAATTTAACAAGTTTTGAACTAGACTACTTTTATTGGTTACCTGCTGATTATGTCTTAGATACTCCATTTTGACTATATTGGTTTTTTTACTAGAAAACCACTTACGAACATAGTAGGAGTAACTTTAAGCAGACAGTCCCAACATACAGCGCAATGCGTATTCAGATTTTCATCTGATCTGAAAAGGGCCATTTAAATTTTAAAATGGCTATAAGACAGCACAAGAAATTTGGAAGAAGCTGGAGATTACCTGCCAAGGGACTAATAAGGTCAAGGAGTCAAAGATAAATCTCATGTTGAGAGAGTATGAGATATTCCAGATGGGCGCTAGTGAGGGTATTCAGGCCATGAATACATGGTTCATTAATATCGTTAATGAACTGAAAAGATTGGGCAAAGAGTTCAACGAGGAGGAATTGATGAAGAAGATTCTCTACACTCTTACCTTAGAGTGGGATTCCATGAAGAGTGCGATCGAGGAGGCTCATATCTTAAGACCTACAACTATGATGAGCTGATAGACACCTTGCTGACTTAGGAAATGTCCTTGAGGAAATATACTGATGACTCCAAAAGGAGTAGAGGCATGGAAAGAGAGGGCAAAGCCATTTGTCTTGAAAGCTAATTCCTCTGAGGAATCCATCAGTTCGATTCTGATAAGCAAATGGCCCTTTTGACCAGGCATTTCAAATGCTTCATGAAGAAGGATGGGAAGTTCAACAAGAAGAAGTTTCTTGCTAAAAACAAATCAACTCAGCACCAACGAGGAGCTAAGGAAGGACCCAAGAAGGAACATAGAAAAGACATAAAGTATTTTGGCTATGGAGAAAAAGGCGATATCTAGTCTAGCTGTTTAAAGAACAATTAGGATAAATACAAGAAGAGGTTCGCAAAGAAGAATGAGGCACTTGCTGCCACTTGGAGTGATTCAGACAAATCTTCATCTTCTGATGAAGAAGTAACTGATTCTGCTAACCTCTGCTTGATGATGACAGAGAATGAAAGGGGAGTAGGCTCAGCATCTACTTTAAATAGAAGTCAAACCGCTCCTGATACTGAAGCTGAGCATAGCAAAGGGAAATCTCCTCAAACTGAGGTACATTCTAAAATTCCTTTATCTATTAAAGAGTTCACCCAGGTACACTTTGATGTTATGAAGCTAACTAATAAGTCAGGGAAAAACATCAAAGAGCCAGTGAGGACAAGTGAATATCAGGAAGATACTATTGCTTCCTTATCTCTTGATATCCTCTTTCTTCAAGAAAACGTTGAGTATCATGAATGTCAAAATAGCAATCTCACTAAGCAATTAAATGAGTTAACTGCTAAGATAACAGCTTTGAAGAAAGAATGGGTTCCTCCTCCGGCCAACAGTTTAACTTCGAGTAACCTAATCGCAATTCTAAGAGGAAGAAGTCCTCTAAAAAGAAGACTGCAAGCTAGCCCAAAGCAAAAATGGTGTGTGGTTTTTGTGGCAAAGCTGGACATGCTACAGTTTTTTATAGGCATAAAATTGGTTATTATGACAAGTACAATTGGAGTAACTTAAAAACTACTAAAATGGGAGGACCCAGCTTAAGAGCATGGGTACCTAAGAAAACGTTGTTGTTTTGCAACTGAGCCTTAAATTCGCTGATGACTCTAGAATGTGGTATTTGGATAGCAAATGCTCAAGGCATATGATGGGAGATAAAAGGCAGTTCATCTCATTAGAGCACAAAAGAAATGGGAGTGTTAGTTTCAGAGATAACCAAAAAGGTAAGATTGTGGGTTGTGGCACTATTGGTGTCTCTCCTTAAATTGAAAAGGTTTCTCTGGTCAAAAGGACTCAAGTTCAACTTTCTTAGTGTAGCCTAGCTTTGTGACAAGGTTAGAAAGGTTACATTTGACTCAGCAGGTTACTCGTTATTGAATGTAAGACTAACTCAACTATACTCTTTGCTCCTAGAATCAATAATGTATATATGATTGATTTATCCCCTAGCTCCACTAATGTTTATCTTGTATCTAAGGAGGATAATTCATGGCTTTGGCATAGAAGGTTGGTCATATAAATATCAACATTCTATCCGAATTGCAAAAAATAACTAGTTGTGGGTTTACCCAGTATTAGCTTCAAGAAGGATAAACTTTGCTCAACTTGCCAACTCGGTAAACAAGTTAAGAAATCTTTTAGGTTAATTAATCACAAAGTAACTAAGAGGCCATTGGAGCTCCTCCACCTAGACCTTTTTTATCCAGTTCAAGTAATGTGCATGGGTGGTAAGAGATTTTCATTGGTGGTTGTGGATGGCTTCACGAGATTCTCTTGGGTAGTCTTGGTGAGTAGCAAAGATGAATCATATGAATGTTTTGTCAAGCTCAGTAATAAGATGATAGGAACGAAAATCAGTAGAATTCAAAGTGATCATGGATGTGAATTCGAGAACTTTCATTTCGAAGAATTCTGTTCAACACATGGTATTGACCACAACTTCTCTTCTCCTTATACCGCTCAACAAAATGAGTTTGTAGAAAGGAAGAACAGAACCATAGTTGAAATGCCTTGATCAATGTTGAGTGATAACATTCTACCAAAATACTTTTAGGGAGAAGCTGTTAACATAGCCTGTTATATCATAAATCAGGTTTTAATTTGCCCAATTCTTGAGAAAACACCCTATGAGCTATGGCGAGGGCGCAAGCCTAAGATTGGTCATCTCGGATCATTTGGTTATAGGTGCATTATTCTTAACACCAAGGAGCAGCTAGGTAAGTTTGATCCTAAGTCTGATGAAGGTATCTTTCTAGGATACTCAACTAACAACAAGGCATATAGAATATATTTCAAAAGAATCGGCCTATTAGAGGAGTCTATGCATCTAGATTTTGATGAAACTAACAATGTACGTAGACGTCCATCTGATGAAGATGAAGGAGTAATCTAACAAGCAAATCCACCCATGCCACTCTCCGTGCTGTCCAACAAAGCATAAGAACCTGAAGATGAGGAAGTCAAAGAAGAAGATGATCTTTCAATCAACTTTAATGATGGTGAAGATCAACCTCCACCTCAGCAACCCATTGCAGATCCTCTAGCTATTGATCCAAGTCTACCAAGGGAGATTAGAACTCATCGCAACCATCTACTCGATAACATTGTTGATGATGTTGATAATCCAGTAATGATGTGAGGTCAGCTCAGCAGGATGATGAGCCATCCAGATTTCATCTCATTGATTGAACCCAAGAAGTTCGAAGACGTTGAAGGAGATTATTATTGGATGATTGTGATGAAAGAGGAGCTAGATCAGTTCAAGCGCAATGATGTTTGGGATCTAGCTCCTAAGCCTAAAGGGAAATCAATTATCGGCACCAAATGGGTATTCAAGAACTAGCTTGATGAATATGGTGTTATTATCAGGAACAAGGCCAGGCTTGTTACTCAAGGCTACAATCAGCAAGAAGGAATTGACTATGATGAGACTTATGCTCCTGTAACCGACTTCAAGATATTAGAATTTTGTGTGCTTTCGCATCCCATATGAACTTCAAATTATTTCAAATGGATGTTAAAGTGCATTCCTGAATGGATTTATCCAAGACGAAGTCTATGTTCGCCAGCCTCCAGGCTTTGAAGATCTGAAGAGTCCTAAGCATGTCTTCAAACTAAAGAAATCTCTTTATGGATTGAAGCAAGCCCCTAGAGCTTGGTATAAGAAGCTGACCAATTTCCTTATCAGCATAGGCTATGAAAGAGGGATAGCATATACAACTCTGTTTATCTGGTGAAGGAAAGAATATGTGTTTCTAGTTCAAATCTATGTGGATGATATCATCTTTGGAGCAACTGATGAGAAGCTATGCAAGGAATTAAGCAAGCAGATGAAGAGCGAGTTTGAAATGTCAATGTGCCGGTTAATCAAGACAGTAATTGAAAATGCAAAGTTGCAAGGTGAAATTTCAAAACTTAAAATTAACCATAAAGGACCTCATAAGCATGCCATGATTGATATAATCTAAGTTGAAATGTTCCATAAATGTTATTAGGTTTATAAAATTTATTAAAAGAAACCTAGCATCTAAGTTGAAAGCATTACCAGTTGATGCGTGCCTTTCTCGTAATCACCCATATCATCCTAATCGCCAGGGTATGAATAAGTATGACCCAAAGTATTGCAACTCCTACATAAGGTAACCAATATCTTAGGTTTGAGGATACTTGTACTGCTACTGCAATAAGAAATGACACCAACACATGATTATAGTTATTTCCTAGTGTCTATCTCATAGCGGTCTCCAATGTATTACCCGAATACATTTATGTGTTAACTCAAGGTGCCACCTTCAGCTCATGAGATTGGCTTCTTGGTTCTAATCCAAGGAGTAAGCCTACGCATGCTAGTCTGTCCGCTTCATTGATGTCCAATCTTAATGAAACTATGACTAGGGATATTTATACTATTCATAGTAACATGTATGTGCAATTCTCATACCACATAGCTCCCACAATGTCCTTGCACTTTTACGCTATGAAGTAGTCAAGGACTTTATCATATCAATGCGCATATATATAATAACACATATATATATGATACTAGCGAGATACATAAATTAAACATACATTGATACATAACAAAGATGCCTTTAATAATAATAATAATAATAATAATAATAATAATAATAATAATAATTTGAAACTATTTGTACATTATAACTAATTAAGATATATCACCCTAATTGCCTGTAGGGCATACATCATGTCTAACACAATGATGGGAGAGCTCAACTTTTTCCTTGGACTTCAAATCAAGTAGACTGAGGTCAGAATCTTCATAAGTCAAGCAAAGTATTCCAAAGAAGTCATGAAGAAGTTCTATATGGCTCATTCAGAGCTAATGTCTAGATGAAGCTGGCAAGCCAGTATACAACAAGTTCTACAGAGGAATCATCGGCTCTCTTCTTTATCTTATAGCTAGTATGCCTGACATACAGTATGATATGTGCCACTGTGCTCATTATCAAGCTGACCCCAGAGAATCTCATCTAGCAACTATGAAGAGGATTCTTCGATATTTGCAAGGCTCTCTTGATGCAGGTATGTGGTTTCCTAACAACACTGATTTCACTCCAAGAGGATTCGTAGATGCTAACTATGGTAGAGACATGCTCGATAGGAAAGGCACCATAGGAGGATGCCACTTCCTTGGAGAATGCTTTGTCTCATGGTATAGAAAGTAGCAAACCTCTGTTGTTCTAAGTACAGCTGAAGCTAAGTACATGGCAGCAGGAAGTTGCGTAGCACAACTACTATGGATTGGGCAACAACTGGAAGATTATGGTATAAAGTCAAATTGTCTTAAAGTTATGTGTGATAACAAGAGCGCAATTAACCTATCAAAAAATATAGTTCAACATGGTAGGATAAAGCATGTCAATATTAGACATCACTTCATAAGAGATCATGTGCTAAAGGGAGGTTTCCTTAGAGGAAAAGCGTGCTAACATATTCACCAAACCATTACCTAAGGTGTAGTTCATCGTTCTAAGGTAGCTTATTGGTATGGCGAATCCCATGTGAAGGAAAAATCAAGAAATTTGGCTAACACCATTTACGTTTTAAAGTAATGTTGTGAGAATCTATTTTATGGTTAAAAATCAAATCCCACGATTTCAAAAGATGTGAGTTTGAATTGGAACCATCTAATGCTAAACTCTCCATTTTACTAAGTAAGTGAATCAAGTGTTCATCTTAGCGTTGATTTTAATCTTTTGTTGTGGAAGCGCCACATATCTTTGCAAGTGCCTGTAAAAGCTGAAAGGAGATGAAGAGAGAGGTTACTTGCTCTTTGAATCCTAATCATTTTCTCTGCAAAAACCCTAATCTCTCTTCTACTCTCAAACCCCTTATATGCAAATGGCACTTACCAAGAGAACTCTGAAACTTCAAAGTGAATCAAGGAAGAAGATGTGTGTGCATATCGATGACTCATGGCAAAGGATTGTCTTTCCTTTTGGAACCATATTCACCAAGATTGAATGGGCTGAAAACCTGGATTTTGGTCCAGTGTTTGAAGTGAACTATGAGAGTCTTCTACTCAATCAGTTCATGTACAAGGTCACCAAATAGCAAAATCTAAGCCAGTTCCTTTTGCTTGAAGGCCCTACTATCAAAAGCATCATCAAAGGGTTTTACTCCACTCAATTGAGGGTTTTGAAGATGTGCTATTGGTGGAGCTCAACAATGAGTCCTTCCTCATCTACACCAATTTAGTGGCTAGCTTGATGAATATACCTTTGAAAGGCACTGTGCTTAGAAAAATTTGTGATGAGGAAGCATTGTCTATCCTAGCTGATTGGGAGCTTCCCTTAGACAATGGATCTAGAGAAATTGCTACGTCGGGGATGAGTTGGGAGGTGAGAGCTTGTCATGAGCTGCTTGTGAAGCTGTTGCTACCCAAGACTGGGTCTTTGAGTAGTTGCACCTACTTTGAGAGGTGTGTGGTTTACCATATGTAGAAGGCAAGCAACTTAATTGGCCAGTGTTGCTTATGCATCACTTGACCAAAGTTACTACCATCTACCATTACTACCATCACTTGACCAAAGTAGTGTGGCTGGACATTGCTCCATTCTTGGATGGCCCTGGAGAGAAGGTGATTCTAGTGAAGAAAGTGCTGGATATGCCTCACTTCAGCAAGCTAAAGTATAAGCAAGTTCACACCCGCTACACCAAGGCCAAAGATCTCAAGTTGAAGAAAGCCATAGTGGAACTGACTATGTTCCAAAAAGTTATGCTAAAGGAGGATGAAGATGTGTTTGTGGTCGATTTCGAGGATTCTAGAAAAGAGATAAATTAGGATGTTCCTTTATCTGCTCAGCTGGAGCAACTCCCAACAACCGCTTCCACAACCTTTTCTCCCAAGTTAAAAGTTAGATCCCGAAGAGTTAGAGCTAGTCTAGCAAACGAAAGGGCAGGAGTCACGCCTGCCCAGCCAGAAGTTAGGCAAAGAAAGCCCTTAAAGATAAAAACTCACTCTCAGAGGAAAGCTGAGGCAAGATAATGGACTGAAGAAGAAGAGGACGCAGAGGACAAGGAAGAGACCTTGATACAGAGAAAGCGCAAGATGGAGGCGACTAAAGTAACTGAGGAGTAGAGAACCTCAAAGAAAGATAAAGAGGACCCTGCCCTTCAGTTCATCAGCAATAACCCATGTGGAGGAAGTCCTTTCATAAGCAAGGGGAACTCAGTGAAAGCGCTCTTCCACCACTCGCCCTATCAAGCAAAATATCCAAGTGGTGAGCAGTGATGAAGAGAATGTTGGGGGAGATGTAGAAATTCTAGACCAGGAAGAATCAGTTCTTCCTGGGCCCAACATTCCTAAGCGAACTTCCACTCAGTATGAGCCTTCTTCTGCTCAAGCTGAGTTACCTGAGGCTGACCCATCCTTGGGTCAATCGTCGAACCCCCAGGTACCTCTAAATCCTAACCCAATTTCATTTGTAAAGCCTTCCATCCCAACTCCTGTATATTCCGAAATTCCTTCTATTCTTGTAAATTCCCCTTTTCAACCTCAAGATTTTGTAAATAATCAACGCCTTGTGAACACAGGATTTTGTACTAACTCGCACGTTCGATGATGACGGTGAACAATAGGTTGCCCAAATTTGGCAAATTTGTGCTGGCAATTGAAGGCCCAAAATTTGGACCAGCAATTGCAGACCTAAAATTTGGGCGAGGCTCGCCAGAATTCCCCATATAAATAGAGGGGCCTTTTTTGGATTTGAGGGGACCGAAAAATTCACAAAAAAGTAGTTTTTTCTCGACAACTACAGAGGAATTTTTACAAAAAAAGAAATATTTTTCTAGAGAAATAATTTTGACTTTTTCTACATTTCCTTTACATTTTTCTTTGATTATATTTGGATCCAAAACACGTTTAGATTCCAAACTTTATTATTTTTAAACTGATTTTTCTCCATTATTTTTTCTTTAAAAATCCTCAGATATTCTCGGGCCTAAAATAAATTTAGAATCCGAATCTGAATATTTTTAGGATTAAAATAACACATTTGCACCAATTAAATCAAAATGGACGAGGAGCACTCCCAAAAATCAAGCGAATTTGTCGGCGTGGATTCCTACCGAAAGGGTAAGCCTCTGAGTTCCTAGAGTTGCTTTTTCATGTGTATTATATTATTATATTAGTTTTTTTCTTTTCTCCTGAATTCTGAGACGAACTCAATTTTCGTCATTGACCTAGGATTTATTTTATCCCTTTAAATTTTATTTTATGAATTCTTTTTTATTATTTATTTAATTGTTATTTTATTTATTTTATTATGTAACTTTATTTACGTTTTTTACGTATTCTTTTAATTTATTAAATTGCGAGAATGTTGTAATTAAATACATGTTAGAATACCCCCACGAAGGGAATAAAAAAATTATTCCTGGATAACAGACCTCACTTCTTGCCATGCGAACACTTTCATTAAATAAATTAAACAACATATGTGTTAATAAAATGAATTGTTTTATTTCTAAATAAGAAATTTTCAATCGTTGATATTTTAATTAGGCTACACGGGCCTTGCCAAAATCAAATCGAGCATACATGTAAATATTCATGCTGTACTATATACCATGTGCTAACCGTTGAGGATGCAGGTCAGATGTATGCTTAGGTTTTATTTTCCTTCGGGTATCGCAATTTAAATTATTTTTTTGAGAATTGATATTAATAGACTAGGCGGGGCGGTTGCATCCCCCAAGGTTATGTAATTTTAATCTTTACTTTCTCGCATTTATTTATCGCTTTATGTATGGTTTTATTGCTTTCCACATGCTCGTTAAATCATACATTATAACTCGAAAATGACATAAGTGCGAATATGCAAAATTAAGAAATACGGTTTTCTATAGATGTAATATAATGTGATCCAATAAGAAATAAGCAACTTATCCCGAACCCGAATCTCTGTGTCTTAGTGGGCCATCCCCTAGACGGTAAGCCTCACAAGACTCTAATTCCTGGAAAGAGCTAATCCAGGTGGCAACTCTACACTAAGAGACGGCGAATGCGGAATTGACCGATCTATAAACATTTTCGCTTTCTCTTTCAACCTTCTCGGGTCCCCGACCTGGTATATTTTTTATTTTCACTTAAACACCCTAATGGACCTCGCCTCTCATTCAGCGCACTCTCAACCCATCGCTCCGTGTCATTCGCTCACAGTGGCTACTCTACTGGGGATTTTTTTTAAAAACTTGTTTTTTAAAGCTTTTAGATTTTGAATAAATGCCAAAAATTATTGATCACATTATTCTGTATTCTCTTAAATATGACATATTCCTAATAACGCATTGCAATAGAGGAGATTAGCCCGTAAGATTAAGGTACCCTATTACCTCAAATCTTTTTCTTGTACTAATCTGCCTTCTTGAGAAAAGATAGTACTTGAGTGGGTGGAGCACTTGTTGCCATGTCGCATGTACCTCCCTCATTAGAACCCATATGGGGAGAGGCCTGGAGTGTATTTTAGTGCAACAAGAACCTTCTACATCAACAACCCATTTACAAACCTCATGTAAATAAGCCGTAGGCATTTTCCCTAGGGTGTTACCAAACAAACGACCATGCATTATATTTTCCTGTAGGTGCGCTCCTTAGTATTCTCATGGTACTAAGATGAACCAAACTTAGGATAGAGACTCCCCAAAAACCCTAGGCGCGGGAGTTGTATGGTTGGAAGTTGAATATTATGTGTTATGTGCTACGTATTTATCACTTTCAAATTATCATTTTACAAATGTCATGTTGACCATGAATTTTAATGTAGACACTTAAACGAACACACTCATAGTGTTAATATGATGTAACATAACATCTTCTCATCGTCATACTTAGGATTAGTTGACACTCAAGATCGTGTCACCCAAGGACAACATGAAACCACTTAGAATCATGAAGCATCATTCACCCCAATTTGCATGATATCCACTTGACATCCGACACTTAGCCCACAAGGGGCAATAATATATCCCACAAATTACCTCTGAGATGTCACTTGACATCCAACTCACAGCCCGCATAGGGCAATCACACATAACACATAGCCCAAACAGGGCAAATACCTACCCAAATCATTTTTCCCACAACTCATGGTGTCCCTGCTAACATCCAAACCTAAGCCCACACGGGGCGAACTCTTTTTAAGTCTTACCTTACCAATCCTCAAGGGTATATGCTTAATACCAGAACCATCCGCCCACACGGGGCAACGATTCATACATCACCACTTACCCTCAAATAACGATGACCACACTAGCATTCGAAACTCCACCCTAACTGGGCAAGATAACCAAATCATTCATTCAATAGCTACATAAGGTGGTTATTTTCATCTTATTGGATTTCATTAGGGTATGTCGCACTGCTTACCCAAAATAATTTTGACCTCCTCATTCTATGAGATCTAGTCATAGTACGAAATCTCAAAATATCAACCCATTACCATACGGGTAACTTGGCCACCTCACTTACACCACTCATATTACAATTTCACACAGACATCGTACAGATCTCAAATCCAACCCTAGGTTTTGGATTTTCATTTCCACTTATTTTTATTTTTACCTAACGACTAACTTGTTTGTTTCAAATGGATTGACAAACATATTGTTCACATCATGGCATGCTAACCCCTTTGTGAATTCAACCATAACATTAAACATCTCACGCATTTTTCACATCATGAATTATGTCAGGAATCCCAAATGCATGATCTAATCTTCTACTTATGTATCGAAGGGCTTAGAAAAAGCCTGCTAGTCGCTTAGTCTGCATTTCTCCAATCGTGGCCAATCTGGAGGGGGTTCCGTACACTAACTCAAATGAGGACTCGAGTTCCGATTCAGTTCAACATACATCTTTCATGGCCAATCCACAAGAAGAAGGAGCAGGGGAGGATCACCCTGTCCTTACGGGATAAAACTCTCAGCAGACACATCAGTCATCGGTGAACGCCGAGATTGCTGCTACCCTGAATGCCTTTGCCAATAGCGAACAACTAGCATCTCTTATTTGCCAACACGCAGGGAGAGCTCAGAATTTGGTGTCCAACCCAGGGACTATCCTTAATAACGGCGGTCCTACTAATCAGCCTAGAATAGGGGGACTTTCCACCTATCATACGGTGCACCCAGCTCCAACCGCCTTTTACCAGTTCGGTGCAGGATAAAGTTAGAACTAACCCCAAATTGGTCCATCGGAATTTAACTTCACCAATCCTTTCCAGCAGCAATCCGAGAACCATTTCTTCTAGGGGCAGCTTGGCCAACCAGCGTTCGCACCAGGGCCTTTCTATAAAGGAATAACCCAACAACCTATTCCCAATTGGAGTACGTCAGTTGCCTCACAGTTCTAGGCAACTCAACTGCCCAATTTGCGGTATTTCCCCAAGGGCAATATAGATCTTATCCAAGTGCGGGGAATGCCATCCTCCAACAACCAAGAATTATAGAATTATGGTAACAGTTCTTGGCCACTCAAGGAAGCCATCTCATGAATCCATAATCGGTGCAATCGACAATCAGGGATGAAGATAGCTTGCCCCCAAACTTAGTAATGCCGCAGTTTGAAAAGTATGAGGGATCTGGCCACCAGCGCGCTCACTTAACGCATTATCAAACGGTGATGAGAGCATTAAGGGTTAGCGAACAAATAATGGCTAAGCTCTTTATCTTCACCTTGGGCCACCCAATCAATGAATGGTATAGCCACCTTTCGCTGGACATAGCTACTGATTGGAATAACCTTGCTTAGGCTATGATGGGGCATTATGGTTTCAACTCTCAAATGGAAACCACGATGCAACATCTGGAGGTTATAAGGCAAGAGCAGGGTGAGAGCTTCAAATCTTACTATGTGTGTTGGATGGCCACACAGGTCAGGCTTCTAGCTCGCTTAACTCTACCAGAGATGATAACCAAGCTTCTGGATGGTGCACTGCCATTATATAGGAACAAGTTTGGGTCAGACATCTTCTAAAGCTATAAAAAAGTGTTTGAGAAGGCGGATAGGATGGAGCACTTTGAATCCATGGACATGTCTGGGGGGCACTAACATCGAAAGATAATGATGTAATAAATTAGCTTCTAACTACTTTACCCACAAGGCTTTCGAAATTTTAATAAATCGAACTTTATTTAATTGTTTGATATTCTATTGATTGATATCACGCAATCTCATAAACATATACATAATGTCTTTAGCGCTGTGAGCATGGGATTTTATACCAGCTCGCACGTTCGATGATGACTGCTTTTCAAGATATTATCCTTGAATCACACAATTCTCAATTATCCAGATGCCTTCATATGGGAGTGTACCTCGTCTCTAAATTTGAAAAGGAATTTTAATAAAATTAATTATTTTTTCCTTTTTGTTCAAAAAATTAATTAAAAATACAAAAAATATAAAAATACATGGAAAATGTGAAAAAGTCACAAAATTCAGGATTGGGAATCTGCCTCACCAGAACTTCTGGCGAGGAGGCCCGCTAGAATTTCTGGCAAGCGTCGCCGGAATTTGTTGCCTTTTTTTTATTTCCAGGATTTTTCCCTATAAATATTTGGGGAATTTTTGGTAATCGGGACCAAAAATTTTCAGAACAAAAGATAGCTTGAGAACTGCAACCGATTTCGGAATTAAACAAGTATTTTGGAGATTTACGCCAACATTTCAAAAACTAAAAGATGACGAGGACTACTTTCTAAGGTCGAACGGATATTGTCGAAGTGGATTCGTTCCGTAAGGGTAAGCCTCTAAGTTCTTAGAAGTGCTAATTCCGTGTTCATTGTCTCTTATTTCTTATTCTGATTTCATCTATGGACCTGGGATTATTATTATTTTGCTTTATTACGAATGTTGTAATTTTTCTTCCTTCATCTATAATATCCTTATTAATGAAGATATATGCTAAAATATCCCCACAAAGGGAATAAAAATATATTCCTGGATAACAGTCCCCACTATTTTACCATGCGAGCAATTTCATTAATTAAAACGAGCAACCATTATGTTAATTAAAATGAATTATTTTATTTTGATAAACTCATTGCCGCTATCTTTTTCAATAGGCCACACGAGCCTCGCTAAAGCCAAAATCGAGCAAACGTGCAATGTGTTATAATGTAACCTATGCTAACCTTTGTGGATGCAGGATTAGATGTATGTTTAGGATTTTAATTTTCCTTTGGGTATCATAGTTTTAATTATTTTTTTGGGAAATGTAATTAATAGATTAGGCGGGCGGTTGTATCCCCCGAGGTTTTGTAATTTTTATTCTTTACTTTCTGCATTTATTTACTACTTTATGGATGGATTTACCACTTTCAAATATACATGAATTATGTATAATAACTCAAAAAATGACATAAGTGCGAATTTGTACAATTAAAAAATACGATTTTCTATAGATGTAATATAATCTGATCCGATAAGAAATAAGCAACTTATCCCGAACCTGAATCTCTATGTCTTAGTGGGTCATACCCCGGACGTTAAGCTTCACAGGACTCTAATTCCTGGAAAGAGCTAATCCAGGTGGTGACTCTACACTAAGAGATAGCGGATTCGAGTTTGATCGATCTAAAAATGTTTTCGCTTTCTCTACCAAGATTTTCCAGGTCCCTGACCCAGTACTTTTTAAACACCCCGGTGGACTGCGCATTTGAATTCGCACGCTCCTGGCCCATTGCTCTGTGTCATCCACTCACAAGCGCATGTGACACGTCATGTCATGAAATTAACATGGGTATAAATGGATCCCCTACAATAAATTTAAGTGATTTGACTCTTAAGGGAGAGTGAGAGACAAGCACATGTACTTAGACAATGCGTGATAGCATTTGCCTCACCCTATAAAGACGTAAGATCGATAAAAAGATCTCCAAGAATCAAACATCCACTGACTAGTAAATCATTCAATCAAAGGAACGAAGCACGCAAATATCAAAATGATAGAAGCTAGAATAAGGCCAAAATGGGAACAAAGCAAGTTGAGGTCAAACAATTGGCGCAACATCAAAGAACACAAAGTAGGAGTCAGATCATTGAACATGTCAACAACTCCATCACATGGCTCACCAACTCTTATGGGCCGATCGTTACATTGAGGAGGAAACATCACTGAACAAAAACCTTTCACCATCAATGAATCAAGCTATCTGATCTCTGACATATCACCTATCATTGGAGAATAATTGAACTCAAAAGGAAATGCTGATTATCAAGACTCATCATCGAGTACACCTCAAGCTAGCAAAGTGGCAAGAGCACCAACCAATTAGTCAGAAATGCTGAACGAGACAACAACAATCGAAGTCATGGATATAGACAGTGCCCAGTGTATCAAATCAACCAAGTCTTACACAATTGCTATCATGCATAGGTGAAAGAAATAAATCGGTAAAAAGCAGTACCAACAAAAAATAAATTAGCCTGTCAATTAACACTCTATTGGTTGAGAAAATATTAGGGCCCCTTTTCAAAATAGAAAAAGAATAGTTCGCTGAGTTGAAAACCAGAAAAGGGCGGCTCAGGCAAAACTTAGGACATCGAGAGAACCACATTGGTTAGAAAAACTAAAAGGGCTAATCGATGGTAGGAGTCAAATCATTTGAAACATTTATGCCCCTATTAAGTTCATCAATGAATTGTCATCTTTGCTGAACTTTATGCATATGCTTATTTTGATTGCTTGCATGCCAATGGTAGAATATCGCAAGTAGACATCCAAAATTCAAAAGTAAAAATAAAATACAAATAATGAGTCTGCTGGATTAAAAACTTGAAAGGGCAGTCCAGGAAAAAATTAAGACAAGGTTCGATAGATTGAAAACCCGTAAGGGCGGTCTATGCAAAAAATAGAACCAAAGAAATATCAAGACCATCATCTCATCTTTGGAATGGTACGTGACAACATATACCTCCAACACTTCAGGTAAATGGCTTCCAAGAGATCATCGCCACAATGCCGGGTCAACGACACATCTAGACCTTCCCCATACCATATCAAAACTCTGAATCCGAATCTGAATCAACGAACCTAGGGTCATCGCTCTAAGGAAGTCATCCATGGAATCCTTAATGAGATAAATCCTAGGGGTAACCGCGCATAAGCACAAGAGAAGGGACCTCAACGAATGAAGCCCGCAACACCTACATACATCATATAATAAATATTGTTCATGCATAAAATCATGCATACATTACATTCGCATCACGTCATTTACAAGTAAAGATGATGTGAAATTGGGGCAATTCCATCCTAGTAAACAAGGAGCTCCACCTCCACTTGAGGAACCCATGAACACCAAAAAGGATGATGGCCCACTCAAGCCTAAAGTCAATTCGAGCCCACCAAGGCCCAATTCAAGCAACTTTGCTAAATCACAAAAGCCTCATAAAATAGTGGAGCGGTTATTGGGACATCCTTGAATTTTTATTATAATTTATTCATCATGTTTTAATTTTTTATTGTAGGGGCAAAAATTTTTGCTTCGCATAAACTCAATCAAATAATTAAAACATTCATCATAAAATGTATTAACATTATACTTTTCTCTGACTTGTCACAAGAAACAAGTCAACATCCTAAGGAAATTCAAAAATACAACCGAAGAAGGAAACAGTTATCTTAATGACTGAAGAAAGAAACAGTCTCATCCACTAACCGAAGAAAGATTCGGGAACTCCAACAACTCACAAGGGGCACACGATGATCGCAGCCAAAGAAGTAAATGGTTACCGACTATTACAGGGATACCGCAGTAAGAAATGGTTGACCCATCCGCAATGGGCATCAAACACCAAGGCATTCTGAAGAAAGAAACGGGCAATCCCGTGAGGACACGGCCCCAGAAACAAATGCCCACGTCATCAACGATCGGGGATAAAGATATCATCACCTACACTGGTCAGGTATATTCTCACTCCCTCCGCTCCATTTCATGTGATCATACTGGTTATACAACCAGCGATGATCACGCGAGGGGTAGCTGTGAGCACAAGATTTTGTACCAGCTCACGCGTTCGATGATGACTGCTTTTTATCCTTGAATCACACAATTTTTTACCATCCGATGATCTTCAAATGGGAGCTCTCCTCGTAAAAAAATAATGTTTTTGGCTCTAAATAAACATTTAGGACCGTACAATATATATATATATATATATATATATATATATATATATATATATATATATATATATATATATATATATATATATATATATATTTAAAAGCCTCAAAGTGAAAATT
>CATIWQ010220414.1:0-15345 GCA_949673415.1 Euphorbia schlechtendalii | reverse complement strand
GTTAAGCCTCACAGGACTCTAATTCCTGGAAAGAGCTAATCCAGGTGGCGACTCCACACTGAGAGACGGCGGATTCGGGTTCGAACCGATCTTAAACGTTTTCGCCATTCTCTCTTTCAAACCTTTTTTCCGGGTCCCAGACCGGTGATTTTCCTTCATCTGTTTTCCAAACACCCCGGTGGACCGCGCCTATGAACTCGCGCGCCCTCGGCCCACCGCTCCGTGTCGCCCGCTCACAGCGGTCTTCTGAATTCTGAGGTTAACTTTGACTCATCCATAAAACCTGGAGGTCAACTTTGCCAACTCATACCACCTTAGTATGATTTCCATACCTTTCTCTTTTCGTGTGACCGTTCTGACTTATGTCAATAGTGACCACACGAGAGGCACCATGTGAGCACGGGATTTTTATCCCTCTTGTGAAGCAATGAAGAGAAATATTTTCACTTGCTCTCTAGTTCAAGTGATCTGCATTGGGGTTCTGAGATATCTAAAAGAGATCTTCGGGTCTTTGGAAACCAAAACTGTTCGAACAAAACCATTAACAATTGCCAAAACCGTTTGAATCCAAATTTTCTTTTTCCCCACCCCAGTTGACCGGCTCGGGACTAGTTGGACTGGTATTGGTCTAACGGTTGTTTGACTAGACTGGTATCAGCCTAGTGCATGGCTGGGTTTCACTGATTTTTTAGCCCTTTTAACCTTTTCGTTTCCAAAAATACCCCTCATTTATTACCTTTTTACCCTTTTTTGCACTTCTATATGAGCCTAAAAATTAGGTTTAGTGGGGACTTTTGCCACTTTTTGAAAATTAGGTGAACTATCAGAGAGAGAAAGTTCCTTTAGGGTTTTAGGGAAAAATTACTCCACTTGCTTTTTCCTAGATTTTTCTCAAAAAATCCTTCTTTCTTTTTAAGATCAATAGGTTAGAGACTGAAATCTAACCCTCGGGCTGCCTTTTCTCTACACAAAAGTTTCTTTGTACCTTCATTTTCTTCAAAATCAAGCGAAAAAGGTGTAGTGGATCTTCTCTTCGGGGTTTTTGGCTCTTAAAGTCATGGATTCATGTTGAGTGGGTAAGATTCTGAGCTTTTTGGAGACTCCTGGCTTGATTTGTGTGCTTCATTTGAGTTTTTGTAAAGTTTTGGATCTGTCTTGGGTTCTAGACCGGTACCTGGCCAGTCAGACTAGTATTAGCCCGACCCATGGGACGGTACCGACCTAGGGTTTGTTCTGGCCCATGAGGGGGGTTAGTCCCGACCTTACCGGTTTGTACCGATCTGGTCACCGAGGCCGCCCCTTTTCTCTTCATTAAGGAGGAAGGATGGTCTTGGGTCCCTTGACCGGTTCAAATATCTAGAATTTCCCAAATCACTAAGTGCAAGATCAATCATTTATCCATTCTGTTTTTTGTTATAAGAGATATCTAGTTACTGAATTAGAAATCGATTAGATTTGTAAGGAGAACCAACATTCCTATAATTTCAGTTTTTCACCATCTCTTTACAAAAAAACCTTTGACTGATCGTAAGATTGAAAAGGTTACTCAAGTCTTGCTGGAGTGATTATAGCTTGGAAGGTACTCATTATAATATCCATTGTGAAGGCTTCTTCACCTAGTTAAAGGAGTTGATAAATATTGGATTAAAGCCTAGAAAAGGTAAATAAGGACTGGAGGTAGGCATATGCTTACTAGGATAAATCGAGTTGTTTTTTTCTCTAACACTATCTTTTACTTACTCAGCAATCATTTCGCTTAGCATGAATCATTCTAAATTTGTGTTTTATTTTCTAAGTGTTTGTTTAGTTAGCCTCACTAATTTATATTACTTAGCATAGTTGTGATTAAATGAGACTTAATTCCTTTTTTCTAGTTTTCTCTATTTTACTCAGCTTATTATTCATTCAAATAGAAAAACCTACCTCGCTTCATAATTAGTTTAAAAAGAGCTTAAAAATCAAATCTGAAATTAAATTAAGTCATTTACCCCCTCTGTCTAAGTTAATTGTAGCCAACAGGACCAACACATACCACTTCCAAGAAAAACAAACATAATTACATTTCAGTATTCTAAGGTGTTAATTAATTGAAGGGTAAACACTACTCCATAGATGGTCTGTTCCAACCATTGGAAAATGTTCCTTGAAGTTCTAAAGATGTTGCAAGAGCCATTGTTGCAACACTTTTTCAAAAAGAGGATAGTTTATCTCTCCTTGCAAGAATTCTTTGTTGCTGCACTTTTCGTACTTGTTGCAACACATATAAAGAAGGATGCATATGATATTTGTTGCAACTCATTTTCAAATTTTGCAACCTATTTTCGTAGTTGCAAAAAAACTTTCCACCGTCATTTTTAACGGGGGTTAGTTTCTTAGGTAACACATTTATCACATTAGCAATACATTTTTAATAACACTTGAATTTGCATTGTCAACTTTCAAACACTTGCAACTCTTTTACATTACACTTTCTTTTGCAATTTGCAACACCGTTTCCCATCATTGCAACACCTATCAATGTTACATTTTTAATATGTAGCAACTTCTTTTGTTTATTTGAAATATATTAAATTCTGTATATATATATAGCACTACTTTTATATTACGCAAATTCCTAATAAATTCATGTTAGTACAATAATCTAGAATATAATAAATCCATATTCATTTTAATGCAATGTTAATTAGCATTAAATAGTATTTTTCCAGAATCCTTCATACATAAGAGCATAAACCATGTAGTCCACAAAACATAAATTAGACATAATCATATCTAAGTTCATAGACATGAAATTCAAACATAAAGTTAACTAAACATCACAGAAACGTTGTCAGCAATCTCACAAGCATCCAAACAAAGGCCATTCAAATCAAGTGTAAGAACAGAATGCAACAATTTCTTTCACTAGCATAGCCAATGTTTCTTTCACTTGTTTGTTAATTGTCTCCTAAACTTGCGAAGTTATTTGGTCCTTCATGTTATCTTGGATCTTTTCTACCAATTCATCAACATTGATGGGCGCCTTTGATGAAGATTTTTCAATTTTCTTGAATTTCTTAGGCATGGCGCTCCTGCCAACCAGCCAATAGGGTCCATGAGATGATTCCCCAACTATAAACTTCTTCACACTCTTTCTATTTACACCAGATGCACACATATCCTTAATAGTAGTTTACCAAAATGCAAAATAAGGTAGTTCAAAAGAAATTGATTGTTTAAGGCTTGCATACTCTTCACATTGAATTATGGGAGTATGAAAAAAATGCATTGTAAAATTACCAGTCAAACGAAGTTCATAATGTATGTAAAATTAACTAATTCGTCCTGAATCCAAACATCTGATGTCCAAAAAAACTACAATAACTTTACATTATAATCTCAACTATACTAGAGAATAACCAAGCTGCTATACAGGACATAATATAATATAGCCTCCATATTATGAAAGGGACATAATATCTATTCAGCAATAATTATCCAAAAATACACTAGATCTACAAGCAATTCTAACATGATGGCGTGGCAGTGTTTTGATAACATTAATTGGCTAGAAACATGTAAAAAATGATTGATTTGTGGCTGGTTCAGGTGTTGCACGAAATTAAGATTTAGGTATGGGGTAAGGGATGTTGGAAATTTTGTATAATTTCAAAAGAATATTTTTTATACAAGTAGATAATTTTGTTGAGAAAATTATTTTTACTAGTTAATAGTATTACTAAATGTTATATAAGTTATATAATGAATTTAAATTTTATGTTACTATATATTTTTTATTAGTAACTATGGTGAATGAGTTATATTATTATTTAGTATGAAGTTATTACGAAATTGAAGCCTTTCTATTTAAACTTTTAATGACTTTTACAATGGCTTTATTTGTTTTATACTGAATATATTTATGATGGCAAAGGCCATAACATATACTAAATAGATGGTTTCTTTTTATTTGGTGTACACCATTTTTTAGCTCTATTAAGGGCTGCTTTTGTGAGTTTATAACAATTCCAACACAATTTGTGTTACTGCAAAACTATTCTTTCTATGTATTTATTTATTCCCTGTAAGATTTTCTAGATATATTTCATTTTTTTTCTTGTTGTCTCTTTCAAATCGAGAGTGAAGAAGTTATTTAATGCTGGGAAGAACTACCAAGTATCCTTTAAGGACTGTGCCTAGCACGACTCAACTTTTCGGGTGTTCAAGTTTCCTTAACTTGTTTAATTATATATATTATAATATATTTTTACACATATTCTATTGATTATGTTTGTTATTTGGTTGAAGACACACTTCTTAATTTGGTTGGCACATCCAATAGACAAAAAGCGGGATCGAAGATATAATCCTTTATTTTATATAATACCATTGTTTTTCCAATAAGGGATGGCTTTATGAGAAAGTAATGGTGTTTATGTTGACATTGAATGAGGGTAAAAGGGCTCGTAAAATTGAATGAAAAAGTGGCAGATTGTAATACGAGGAAAAGTAACAAGTTGAATGTTTTTGGATAACATATAAAATCCTATTAGTTTTTGGAAACTAACAATACCCAAATATGTATAAACACTTTAAATCACTCAAAATATGTTCTTCTCATTTTCAAATTTTTCCTTTAAATAAGGAAAGAGCAAAGAGTTACAAGGTGAATAATGACAATTAAAGTAAAATAAAGTGCCTACTTAAAATCTATTTGAAACTGAAATTTAAACAACATATTTATCAGTAATAAAGCATAAAAAACAACATCAAAACTCCTTCAAAACGTCTCCCCTTGGTATAAGTTGGAATACTTGAGCAAAAATCAATATTTGGGCCTATTTTCTTACGCATGAAGTTTGTACTCAAATATGAATGCTTGTAATAGCCCAAAAGGCTTCAAAACAAGTTGGATCTTCATGTTATGTATGGATTCAAAACAAGGTTCTTCATCATATCAAAATCTCCATCTTCATCCTCTAAAAGAGTGCAAAGGCCCATGTCACAAGTATCTCAAATTGGAAGAGCTAATGGACCTCCATCATTCTCTCCTTCTTCGAAAGTCTCCCCTTCAAAAAAACTTTGCATCAAGTATTCAACATACTTAGAAAGATCGATTATATAAAATGAGTTTTAAATCTTGTAAAATGGTGGGAGCTCAATTTTATAAGGACCCTTGACTTTTGACATAAACTTGTTTCTCTTTTTTTTATGGAAATTTGGCTTTCCTCAAGTACACCCACACAAGATCACCTTCTTTGAACTCAATGTTTAATTTTAGCTTGGATTGAAGCTTGTAAACATCATTCTTTCTCTTGATGCATTCCATGGCCTTTTTATGAAGCTTCATTATTTCAGCAGCCCTTTCTTTAGCCTTTACGTTAGAAGGAACACTAGCATGTGTTTTGCTCAAATTGATTGGAATGAGAGGGTTAGAGTCATAAACCAATTCAAAAAGAGTACAATTTGTAGTCTTACTCTTAAAACTACTGTTAGATTTTTCTTCATGTGCTAATAAAGAATCTCAATTCTTCACCTTTCCTTTCAACAAGCTTCTCAAAATGTTACCAAGACTTCAGTTGAGCACCTTAGTTTATCCATCGGTTTGAGGATGAAGTGTGAAGCTGAGTTTCAAAGTCGTTCTAAGTCATGGCTAAAGATGTCTCCAAAATGACTTAAGAACTTTACATCCCTATCACTTACAATACTCCTTGGAATTTTAAGGAGTTTTACAATATTTTTAAACTAAAAGTTCAGAATATGAGATGCATCATTAGTTTTGTTACAAGCAACAAAATGAGCCATTTTAGAAAATATATCTACTACAACCATAACAGAATCATGGTTTCTTCTTGTTCTTGGTAAGCCAACTATGAAATCAATACTTACATCCTCCCATGGAGTATTTAGAACCGGCAAAGGCATGTATGGACCATGAGCTTATGCTGTCATTTTGGATTGTTTGCATGTGTTATAGCCCTCAACAAGCCTTGGAACATCCTTCCACATCATTGGCCAGTAGTGATTTCTACTAGCAATGTCATAGGTTTTGTCTCTTCCAAAGTGACCAGCTAGGCATCCACCATGGATCTCCTTTAATATTGCCTCCCTTAATAAACTTCAAGGAATACAAAAAACATCATGCTTGAAAAGATATTCATTATGAATTGTAAAATCTCTAAATACACCATCTGTCCTAACTCTCCCAAATCTAACCAAAATCCCAATAATTCTCATATGATGTTCTCACATCATCAAATCATGTTACATGATCTTGCATGGTATTAAAGGACCTCAAATCTCCTAGACAATGCATTTTCCATAACATTACATACACCATCCCTATACTTCACCACACAATCAAATGATTGCATATATTCAACACAAGATGCATATCTTCTAGTTAACTTAACTTGGCTTTAAATGTATATAAGTTCTTGGTGGTTAGTATAAAGAATGAAAGAGTTTGCCAACAAATATGCACTCCAATATCTAAGTGCACACACCAAAGCATAAAACTCAAGGTCATAGGCAAAATAATTTCTCCTAACTTCATTCACTTTTTCACCAAAAAATGCAATGGGCTTCCTTTCTTGACTCAAAACAACACCACACCACTAGCATCACACTCTAATGCAAAAGGTATGGTAAAATTAAATAAGAATATAATATGAGATTTTTTATAGAATTTTTTAGTCTGTTAAAAGTAATGGGGGCTTAGGAGGTCCATTTAAACAATCTCTTCTTCATGCAATATGTTATGGATTTGTTATAATGTCGAAATCTTTAATGACTCTTCTATAAAAAGAACAAAATCCATGAAATCTTCTAATTTGAAACAAATTGTTAGGAATTGACCAATCAACTATAACTTTAATCTTTTCTGGATCCATATTAATCCCACCTTTAAACACAACATACCCCAAAAATCTAATGGTGTCGTCACAAAAATGACATTTATCCACATTTGCATATAATGATTAACGGTCCAAAACCTCAAAGACAAGTCTCAAATGTATACAATGCTCATGTAAAATATGACTAAAGATCAAAATATCATTAAAGTAAAACACAACAAATTAGTAAAGAAAAGGTTTGAGTACCTCATTTGTAAGTCTCATAAAAGTTGAAGGTGAATTGAAAAGTCCCATTAGCATTACCAACCATTCATACAACCTTGCATTGTTTTGAAGGTTGTTCTCCACTCATCTCCTTCTTTGACATGAATTTGATGGAAACCATTTCCAAGATCATCCCTTGAGAACACCAAAGCTCCATGTAATGGTTCAAGCATGTCATCATGCCTTGGAATAAGAAATTTGTACTTGATTCTTGTAAATACGAATCAATCATCATTCTCCATTTTCCATTCTTTTTTAGTACTACGAATGCTGGAACAACGCAAGGAGACACACTCTCCCTTATACATCCCCTCTTTAACAATTCATTAACCTGTTTTTGTAACTCATCACTCTCCTTTGGCTCATTCTATAGGACTGTTTATTAGGAATTTGGGCTCTCGGAACAAAGCTTATTTCATGTTGTATGCTTCTTAAAGGAGGTAAAAATGAGGGAAATGTGTTTGAAAATACCCTCTCGAACTCACTAATTAAAGATTGTACCTCATTTGGATTTATATGATTCTGTTTATTGGGACAAAACTAGGCTGCCCCTCCATGATCTCACTCTTGTCATCATTTGACAAAAAAAATCCAACAACTTCTTCCTCTTTCTTCTTCTTCTTTCTCTTTTTAAACGACATAGGCTTCAACATTGTCTTTTGTCCATTATGGAACAAGGTTTAAGTATTGGCTGCCCCTTGGTGATGAACATCTTTGTCATACAACCATGGTCTTCTAAGTAACAAATGACAGGTTTTCATGGTTAATTAAGATAGTAATTGAACATGCAAACTTGCAAGGTAGAATTCCAAAACTTTAAATTAACCCTAAAGGATCTCCTAAGCATTGCTACAAGCTATCATAAGTATATGCTCCTTCTCAAGGAATTGAGCATTTCTAGAAACAAGTACCTTTTGTTTCTTTGGATCATAAAAGGTATAACCCATAGTTTTGTTATGGTAACCTACAAACAGACACCTATTGCACTTAGCACCCAACTTATCTAAACTTGTCCTCTTTACATAAGCAGGACATCCCCAAACTCTCTGGTGAGAAAGAGTTGGTTTCTTATTATACCACATTTCGTATGGTGTTTGATCAATTAATTTCAAGGGCACTTTGTTTAGAATAAAAATTACTCTCTCAAGTGCATAACCCTAAAAGGATATGCTAATTTCTTCTTGGCTCATCATGGACCGAACCATATCGAGTAGGGTTCGATTTTTCCTTTCTAACACTCCATTATGTTGGGGTGTATAAGGAGGTGTCTATTGGGATAAAATACCATTATCCCTTAGATAATCTTGAAACTCTTGGCTTAAGTATTCACCTTATTGATCAGATTGAAGGGTCTTGATACTTTTCCCAAGTTGTTTCTCTACTTCGGTTCTGAACTCTTTGAACTTCTCAAAACTTTCAAACTTGTGCCTCATTAGGTATAGATAACCATATAGCGGGTAATAGTCGATAAAAGTTATGAAGTAAACGAAACCTTATCTATCTTAACACTCATTGGAACACATACATCAGAATGTATTATTTCTAAAGTACTAGTGGCATGCTAACCCTTTCCTTTGAAAGGTTTCTTAGTCATCTTTCCCTTTGAACAAGGTTCGCACACCCCATAAGATTCCCATTCCATTGGGCCCAAGTCACCATATTTGTGTAACTTAGTTAAGCGAGTATCTTTTATATGGCCTAGATGACAATGCCATAAGTATGAGGATTGCTCATTATCTAACTTCGATCTTTTAACAATGTTCATATTTAGAATTTCAGTTTTAGTATCTAGAACATAAATTCCATCAACACATATTCCACAAGCATAAAGAACATTATCGGGTCAAATTCGACAGTTACCATTAGCAAATAAAATCTCAAATCCATCTATTGCTAAACGTGTAAGAGAAATAATATTCTTAGTGACATAAAGAATATATTAGCAATTGTTCAAAACTAAAACTAGGCCACTAGGCAAACGAAGGCTATATGTCCCTATAGCTGTTGCAGCAATTGGTGCTCCATTTCTAACTATTAGGACCATTTCCCTCTTTGTAAGCCTCCTACTGTTCCGCAACCCCTGCATAGAAGTACAGATATGAGCACCACAACCAATATCCAATACTCAAGTAGAATCATAAGGAACTATAGAGAAACTTTGTAGTATGAACATACCTCCAGATATTCGAGCATAGCTATCATCATCTGATGAGCTTGTTTCAAGAGAAACATTTTCCCTCATCAATTCTAACTTCCTCATGAGCTTTATCTTGACTTTTAAACCTTTGAGTTTCTTCAACTTAAGGTCCTCAACATTTTCTTGCTCATTGAGTTTATTTCTAAACTCAATCTCATAAATCTCAAGCAAGTCCATAAGTTAGGTCAAGGTATAGTTGGGAGAACACTCCTTAAGCATCTTTTTTAAGGAACAATCCCCTCAGTATGATTTCCCTCAAAGATTGCTCACTATACTCAACTCCCAACTCCCTAAGTTTCTCAGAGTTGTCATATATGTATAGATCCAACTCTACTGTTGAGTTGTCTCCCTACAACTTACTATGGAACCTTTTATCTTCTTAACTTTCCACTGACTTGAGATGATGAGTCATGGTTGTGATATCCAACCCTTTGTACACATGTGTGTACTTTGAGACCATGTTGTCTAACATGAGTTTTGCAGCAAACTCACAGTTTCCCTTATACCTCTCATAATCATTCATCTCACATGTAAAAGCATTCTTGCTAGGGTGCTTGGGAGTTGGATCAGTCAGAATATAATCCAGGTAGTAGTTCTGAAGAACTCCTCTAATAGTCTCAAACCACTCATTCAAGTTGTAAGCAGCATACTTTATATCAACAAGAGGACCGATATCAATGCGAGTATTTTCGTTAGTGATCATATTCAACCTAGATATAAGATAGAGTTTGTTCAGACATTAGTATAGGTATATGCATTTAATATAAGTTAATTAAATACATAATTCCTACTATTTTCATTGACATTCAAATAGCCCATTCTATTTAAATTTGGGAAATTTGTTCCAACAAATTTTCCTTAGTAGGTAGCATCCATAGCCATTCATTATGACCCCCGCTATGGCAGGTTAAGCCATAAGAACACAATTATGGTTAGAATCCGTCCATTTACATCTCATGCAATTGCTAAACCATTTAAGTTTTCTTTTTCAAGATGTGTGTACATGATTATACGGCTCTTCAAATTTATCTCCAATCTGGCATTAGCTCCATTGACATGGATAACTAACTCATTTTTGTTAAGGCATTAACCCCATCCAGTCTCATGACTAAACACATGATAAGGGAAAGCATGTTTTACATGTCCTTACATATGTTAATAAGGTTCGTATCACGTCTTATAACAAGAAGATAATTTACCGCCTTAATATGGTTGTAGGGATTTTATTTGTGCAGCTGGTCTCACCCTAGTTTAGGTCTTATACGATGGAAATGATTATTATAATAATAATTCTAGGCTTTTTGCAATTATTAATCTAAGGGAACATGCTCAAGACTGGTACATCATAATCGTTCCATTTTTCCAAGACTCCACATAGCACACTAAAGAAACAAGGTCCATGTATAAGTTCTTACACCCATGTCTATAAGTTTTAATTTAACAACTTAAACCGCATTTGTAAAACCATATACGGAATCCAATTCCCATACTAGAAATCAACTAAGTCATAAAAGTCACTTGGGTACACTTGAATCTAATACCGATAGAGATTTCCAGGTAGGAGAGGCTCCCTTAAAGTAAATGAGTAGCCAAGTCCAATCCTTTCCAAAATAACCACGAGCACTTCAATTCATTGTACCATAGATAATCATGATTTAAAGATTTCATTTTTTAATTGAGTGAAGTACGGGATGGCCCTCAATTTAAATCATTTACACGTGTGGTAAAACATTGTTAATTTATATGATAATCACCTAGAGTAAGTTTGAGCAAAACCTTAATCTAGTTATCACATCATTTTTTATAACAAAAATTGAAACCTAAGTCATGCATAGCATACTTTAATCAATTCATAGAAAATATCAGCATTAACATATTATCCTCAATCATGAATAGTATAAGGCAAGCTCTGATATCACTGCTGGTTAATTAATACAGTAATTGAATATGAAAACTTGCAAGGTTGAATTTCAAAACTTAAAATTAACCCTATAGGATCTCCTAAGCATACAGAGATTAATATAGTCTAAGTTAAAACGTTTTATAAAACTTATTAAAAGAAGCATAGCATCTAAGTAAAGAGCATTACCAATTGATGTGTGCCTTACTTTGGTGAGGCGTTCCCTTAGAGCAATTTCATAGAACTCCAATAACACTAGCTTCCAAACTATGATAGCCTCTACAATTGATCCACATGGATCTTCATCAACCAAAACCTCCCATTGAGGAAGAACCCGTTGGTAGACAACAGTTGCTAGACCGCTCGAAGACCAACCAAAAAATAATACTAAGAAGGCTCTCTTCAAAATTGAATAAACCTTTAAAAGAATTCTTATGATGTTGGAGAAACTTGTGGAGGATCTGGCAAAAAAGCTTACGAAGAAAAGATGTCAAAACTCAGAAGGAAGGCTAAGCTTAAGTGTGTAAAAGGAGGAGGGGTGTATTCCTATATATAGTGGGAGGGGAGCAACAATCTCCCCTCATTTTCCAATGTGGGATGGGAATATCCCATCCCACCTACGGGTCACCACACGGAGCTTTGGCTCCCTGTGAGTCAACCCGCATGCAAAGCCTACATATGCGGGTTGTGCGGCAGCTTGCAAGACAAGCCCTAATGGCTTTCCTTGCCCCGCAAGCCCAGCTTGTGTTCTGCTAGTAGGCCTACTACCCACTAGCATGCACTAGCCCAATGCTAGTGGCCCACGAGGGAATTTTACTCACAGGATCGCAATGCAAGTCCCACCCGTGAACAACCCGTGTTTGTAGGGCTCACTTGTAACGGGAAAAATCCCTTGATACACTCCGTTTATTTTATCCCAAAATTCTCCTTTAATCCTTTTAATCATTTTAATTAATATTTGGTCCAATAAATTAATAACTTATCCAATAGTTTCGACATCCTCTATATTCTCAATATAGACCCAGTTTATAAGTTGTTTACTTAGTCCGGTAAAGACCCAAAGTGTGTGACCTCATAGGATCCCGAAGTATAGAGCCGCTAGAGGTTAACCTAAACTTGTCTTCCCATCCGGGAACCTTTAAGCTTAGTATTTCAAATCGATATAGAACCCGATAACTCTAAACGATCAAATGGGCTTTCCAGCAAAGGTGTATGATCCCCTGATACTCGGAATGTCATGTGCTTGTGACTTGATCCATTTCTACAATAATAACAAATACAATACACTACTTCTATCAGGTAAAGTACCATCTATTTTATTGAGCTCGAATCAAGTGTCAGCTCATGTAATAGCCGTAGCTATCCTGGAATTAGACTTGTTTACGAAGAACACCACTTGCCATAATGTATCAAGATTGACTAGAAACTCATTCTATCAATCTTATACTCTGATAAAGGGTTTATGAGCGATGGATCCCATCTTGACTACTCGACTTACTAATGAGTGATCATCACGATACCCATAATCACCTATATCATCCTGATTGCTAGGGTATGAATAAGTATAACACAAAGTATAACAAATCCTAAACAAGGTAACAGTATCTCAGGTCTGAGGAAACTTGTACTACTATTGCAATAAGACACGATACCAACACATGGATATGGTTATTTCTGAGTGTCTATCTTATAGCGGTTGTTAGAAATGATGTATGCCCTAAAGGCAATTAGGGTGATATATCTTAATTAGTTATAATGTACAAATGCTTTCTGATTATTATTAATAATAATTAAGGCACCTTTGTTAATTATCGGTGCTTTTAATTTATTTATGTATCTCACTGGTATCATATATGTATTATATATATGTGCATTGATAAGACAAAGTCCATGACTATTTCTTAGCGTAAAAGTGCGAGGATATAGTGGGAGCTATGTGGTGTGAGAACTGCACACACTTGTTATTATGAATAGTCTAAATATCCCTAGCAATAGTTTCATAGAGAGTGGACATCAATGAAGCAGACAGACTAACATGTATAGGCTTAATCCTTGGATTTGATCCAAGAAGCTGACCTCAAGAGCTAAAGGTGGTACCTTGAGTTAACACATGAATGTATACGGGTAATACATTGGAGACCACTATAAGAGAAACACTCAGAAATAACTATATCCATGTGTTGGTGTCATGTCTTATTACAGTAGCAGTACAAGTATCCTCAAACCTTAGATACTGGTTATCTTATGTAGGAGTTTGGGTCATACTTATTCATACCTTGGTGACCAGGATGATATGGCTGATTACGGGTATAGTGATGATCACATGTTGGTTAGTTGAGTAGCCAAGATGGGATTGATAAGTGTATAATTACACTTATTATCATTATAATTTTATAAAATAAACACTATAGTTTTAGTCATTTTTATACTTCATATAAAAGATTTCACGTGGTATGTAGTTGTTTTTAATGCAAATGCAGATACTAGGTAAATCTTGGGAGTTAAATGATCATAAATGGAATTCTATGAAAAAAGAGTGAAAAAGGTGCAAAAAGATGCGTGGAACTTGAAGATTTGGCTTAGAATCGAAGCTGTCGAAGATCGGTGAAGTTACAAGGAGATTTCTGAAGAAAACTTAATTAACAGTCGTGAAAATGCCTTGCGGTGATGACCTGTTCACTTCAGAAATAGAAATCTTCCAATCAAAAGTTCATGGTCGCGAATCACATATCGAGGTCGTGACATGAACGGTTTTCTAGTATTATCTTCTTAACTACCAACCGCTAGATAAGCATGATCAATTTCCATCAACCGCCATCAACTACCAACGAAAAGACACTTATCAAGAGTCAACCAATCATGAAAAGGTGCCTATCCATTGTGGATTGAATTAAAGCCTCTCAACCAATCACATTGAAGAGATGCAATCTTTCACCAATGGATGTGACTCTTCGTTTAGATAGACGCAACCCTTCAAACTCTATAAATAGGGATCCAAATCCTCAACAATTTTGTGTGGTATGCCTTCAGTGCAATAAAGGAAGTGCAGAAATAAGAGTGCAAATACAGTGTGTGTATAGTTAGATTCGCTACGTTCTTATGTGTTAGCGAGAGAATGTTTAAGTGATTCAAATCCTTGTTTTGATCACTAGATTTCTCTATATTCTCAACCGATTATTGTATAAGTGTACTTGCAAATCACTTATCAATAAAAGTTTTCATCCTTCAATATTCATTTATTCGATATTCGCAAGGAAGAGCATCCTAGCGGAGGTTCTGTACGGGCCGAGACCGAATTCAAAGCAGACGCAGGAATTGCGGAATTGACGACTCCCATTAAAGAGTGGATACGGTTTGATCAACTTTAGCTTTCACTTACATACCTTACAACTTTGCTTTGCTTTCTACTTATACTTTCTATTTCAAAGTTTATGATATGTCTATGTGTCATGATGTGTATTTCATGTTAAGTCTTTCATGTTAATCAAGTTATATGCATTGGTGTTAATTTTAAGAGTAGTTTTGGGGTTAACAATATCGTGTATAATCACTGGATCTATGATATAACGTTGTTTAGTGAGCCAACATTTTTGGAATGGTAACTTGCTAAATGTGGCTATGTGAGAGCGACCCGTACTAAGCATAGTATTGACGTTGTCCAGGTTTATATGATAGTCTTAATTCGTTTGCGCTAGATCTAGAAAAGTCATTTCATGTGTTGCTCTGCGATGAATAATTGAACATTTGAGTGTGTTGAATCGAGTCTATTAGCTTAGTTTAGTGAAGTGTAACATCTTTGTTGAACTTGCATATTTTCTCTGCTATACTTGTTCATAGTGAAAAATCTATTTATTTAGTGTCTCTAATCTTTCATACCTATATTTACTCATATTTCATTCTAACCCTCCTATCCAAAAATATCAATACATATTATTTTCTTTCCCTATTTGATCTTTAGAACTAGTCCTTCCCTGTGGGATCGATATCTTTTAAAACTACATCACAATTGTATACTTGCAGTTATCATCATTTTTCTATTTGATAAGGGGTATTGACAACACCTATACTTCACGTGAACAAGTTTTTTGGTGCCATTGATATTTAGCCAAACTCTTCAGTAGAAAAATGGCGAACAGGGATCCATCTCT
>CATIWQ010220410.1:0-12081 GCA_949673415.1 Euphorbia schlechtendalii | reverse complement strand
CTTGTGGGATCGATATCTTTTAAAACTACATCGCAACTGTATACTTGCAGTTATCATCATTTTTCTATTTGATAAGGGGTATTGACAACACCTATATTTCACGTGAACAAGTTTTTGGCGCCTTTGATATTTAGCCAAACTCTTTGCGTAAAAATTATTGAACTTATCAATAGAAAAGTGGCGAACACCTGGCTATTTTCTGAAGTGTTTTCAGTTGGAATAGGTAAAACATTGTAGTTAAGGTATGAGGTGGGAAAGGCAGTGTGTTTGTGAAAAGGAAAAACAGTTTTAGAGAACACAACATCTCTGGAAACTATGACATTATGAGTGTGTAAATCATAAAGGTTATTGGCTTTGTGGTTGGTATTGTATCCAATGAAAATGGCTGGGAAAGCTCTAGCGGATAACTTAGTTTTGTGATGTTTACTGTTGGTGTAGTGACACAATCAACCAAAGACTCTAAGTGTGGAGTAATCGGGCAGTTTATGATGAAGAGCCTCATACGGGGATTTCCATTTCAAAACTGCTATAGGTAACAGGTTAATAAGATGAGTAGTAGTAAGTAAGGCCTCTCCCCAAAACTTGTCTGACAAATGCGCTTGAAATAACAAAGCTCGAGCTAAATGCAATAAATGCCTATGTTTGCATTCCACTACCCCGTTCTGCTGGGGTGTATGAGAGCAACTTCTCTGCAGATGAATACCTCTTTCCCGGAATAATTTAAAACATGCAGAATTGATAAATTCAGTCCTGTTATCACACTGGAAAGGTTGGACCCTACACTCATACTGTGTTTCAATCATGCTAAAAAATGTAGATAAAGCCTTACAGACTTCACTTTTAACTAACAATAACACTGTCCAAGTGGACCTAGTGTAATCGTCCACCAAAGTTAGCATATAGCAGGCTCCTGACAAGGAACTGATCTTGTAGGGCCCCCACAAGTTACCATGCACCAAACTAAAAGCTCTTGCACTGGTAATATGATGGATCGCAAAAGGTAATCTAGTTTGTTTAGACATAGAACAAACAGTACAATCTGATGATATTGAATTCATAGGTGGAATACATTTGATATGAGATAAAGCAGTAGATGAGGCATGAGCAAACCGCATATGCCAAGTAAAAGCACTATCAGTGCTAACATGATTACAAGAATGAGGAACAGAGTGGAAATTGGAGTACTTATCTAATGTTGCAGGTTCAAAAGAAGCACTAGTAAGCACATACAATCCATCTTGGTAAAAACCAACTACCAATAGACTCCTACTTGAGTGCTCTTGCAAGAGGCAACATGTAGCAAGAAAAATCACAGTTATGTTGGCCTCTACAATTAGTTGACCAACAGACAACAAGTTGTGTGTGAATAATGGAACCAACAGCACATTCGTGAGCTGTAAAGTTGCATGGAGCTCAACTTTCCCAAAATGTGTCACTGCACTAGCTGTGCCATCAGGTAACTTGACCTTTCTGCAAGATGACAAGCTGTACAGAGAGCTGAAATACTCAGGTTTCATACACATATGCGTAGTGGCTCTGGAATCAACAATCCAAGGAACATCAAATGTGTTTAGACACATTCCAAAGAGATTTGCAGACATATAAAACTCACCAGCAAATCCAGAAAAATCCCCTGTATCCTCGCAGTGGCCTTTTCCTTTAATGAAATGCTGGAATTCTTGGTGAATCATTCTAGACATATGTTGCTGTGACTTTGGTGATATTACTTCCTCCTCTTTACCAGAGGAATGAGATTCAAAAGGAGTGTTCGCAATGACGTTGTGAACTTGCGGCCCAGGTTTGAATTTGTGTTTAGGTGATGTGAAATTTCGCTTTTCAGCAACCTTTTCTGCAGCAGCAGCAGCTGCGCATTTTCCCAATAGCCAAACAGGCGGGCCAGGGAGCTCCCAACATGTCTCCTTCAAATGGTCAGGTGAGTCGCAATAACTGCATACTCTGTCATCTTTCTTCTTCTTATAAAAAACATTAGTAGGTTTAGCGGTAAAATTAGGTTTAAACCTGCTAATATGTGCAAATTCAATGTTACTTTCACAGGACAGTTCTCTCTGTTTTTCAACTCGCAAAATCATAGAAAATGCCTTGCTTGGACTCGGCAGGGGATCTATCAACAAGATCTGGTTGCGCACATGATCGTAAGTGTCATGGAGTCCAACCAAGAATTGGAGAACGCGATCTACGTTCTTAGCATCAGTAATCTTACTTGTAAGCCTACATTCACACATCTTTGCAACCTCACAAGTACAGATCGGAGTAGGCAACATGCTGTCCAATTCATCCCACAACTTCTTAAGTTTGGTATAGAAAACAGTAACAGAAAACGTACCTTGATTGAGAGCATGAATATCACGCTTAATTTGATACAGTAAAGGTCCTTGGCTTTCACCAAAGCGTTCTTCCAGTTCTAGCCATAACTCCCTTGCAGAAGAGGTGAATAAGAAAGCGTCAGTAAACTCCTTTGAAACGGCATTGATAAGCCATGAAATCACCATGTTATCATCCTCAAGCCATCACTCATAGGCTGGAGAATTAGGTTCAGGTGCGGTATTATCTTTAAGAACGAATGATGATTTGCGTTTTGTTTTTAACGTAATCAACATTGCTTTACTCCAGGAGAGGTAGTTCTTGCTAGTAAGCGGTAAACTAACCAAGCACAAGCTTGGATTATCAAATTTGCGACTTCTGTTTGAATTACGCATTGCGGAATTGCGATGAACTTCAAGTGAAGAATCATCATCAGACGAATCAGTAGTAAAGAAAGAGGCAGGATTAGCCCTAGAAGTTGACATTGCAAATGAAGAAGATGAAGAAGGAAAGACAAAAAATCAGGATTGTAATTCCCGCTCTGATACCGTGAAGAATGAACAGAACGAACAAAGGAAAATGATTTGAGAAAATTACTCAATCGATTGATAATTGCAGAGAATGGGAAATTACATGTTATATACAGGAGCTAAGAGAATGGAAAAGTCTGACAAACTTTTATACAGTTAGACTAAAAGGGATAAATACAATGTGACCCAGCCCATTATAGTGACAATGGGCCAATATATCTCAACATAATCATAATATATTCACTTTATATACATTTATTTTTTAAGACAGTAATACACTATATCGCATTAATTAATAAACCAGCCAATTAGTTTAGTCAGTTTGTAAGCCAAATTTTTATACTATCTTGTTTGTTTAACATATTTAATTAGCCGTTTACCAATATTTATTAAGTTAATTTTTCATCTTAGAAAGTTACAATTAGTATGATCTTACTAAATCAATTACCTAGTAACTTTCTGCCTAGATACAGCTTCAACAATCCATTATTAAATATTTATTGTTTTATGACTTGTATAAATAAATCGGAGAACAAGCATTGGTTACAGCAAGTATATGATAACGTAAAAAATTGTGTTAATTTTAGAGAAAAATTCGAGAGAAATACAATGAGAAGATGAGAGAGAATATATAATTATTTTAGAAAATGTATAAGAAATTCTAGCATTCCAAAATAAAATAGATAACTTAACTTTTCAATTGGTTTCATTATCTTTCTCTCTAACCATATTGAGTTTTCCGTCCATTTTTAGACCTAACATTAATCACTACTCATAAATCATTATTTACCGCCCCGATTACTTGTCTATTGTACTCCTAAAATATTTTGTATAATTATATTATTAAAGTATGCACTAGTTATTCCATTTACAGAAATAAATACAGCAAAAACAAATCTTTCCATCTAAATTCATACTATATATATAGCCTAGAAACAATATCCACAACCACAAATGATACAAACATAAAAAAAATCAATTGAAACAATGATAATAATACTTGTTAGTATTTTAGTGTGATGATCCTAGATTGATATTTATAAGGCTGTACACTGTGTATATAACAAGGTTCAGGTCAAAATATTAAGTGAAAAGTTAACCAACCTCTTGGGTGTACTTTTAAAAAAAATTTACCAAGTTTGATATTATTTTGAAAATAATTAGCAAGTTGGATACTTAAATTAGCAAGTTTGATACACATATATAATGAAAAAAGGAAATATAAATAAAAATATATAAATATGAAGATACGTATGATTTATGCATGCGGGGGATGAATGAAAAGGCTATATATATAGCACCCAAGACACATTAAACATCATACGTCTTTAATTTGCAAAAGTTGTTTTCATTTCATATATAGGCTATTACATCCTTCATATACACACAAAAGGATTTTGGCAATCCAGATATGGGATCAACTGTTATCCCTATTCCAGATGAAGAACAGCCCTCCACTGTCGATCGATTTCGAAATAAGCCTAATAAAGAAGTACACAATGATCGGTTTTCATTTTCATCTTCCATTTTAGCTAAGGAAAATGATGTGAGAAAAGTGATTCACGGCGTTAAAGTTGGAGTTGCTCTTGTACTGGTTTCTCTCATCTATTTCCTCGATCCTGTTTATGAAGAAATAGGTGACGACAATGCTATGTGGGCTGTTATGACTGTTGTTGTCATCTTTGAATTCTATGCAGGTATGTTGCTTTTCTTTTTCTCCTACCTCTAATTTAACCCTTCAAATCAATTAACTAACTATTTAAGTACAAAATGATTAGGAGCAACACTGGCAAAGGGGCTAAATCGTGGAATGGGAACTATATTGGGAGGTGGATTGGGTTTTTTAGTAGCCACTTTAGCTCATAAAGTTGGTTCTGTCTGCAACTCCGTTATTGTTGGAACTGCCATGTTACTGTTCGGTAAGCTTGCCAGCTTTAACCAAACATTTTTTTTAGTTTTTCACCTGCTTATTCAGTATATTTCTCTCTCTTCCTAACTGTAATTAATGGAATGGGACACAAACTAAATAATTAGTTTATTCCACTTATTTTATAATTAGTGGTTTCTGAGCAGCACTAAATACTTTGTACTAGCAAGTACTTAATTGAAAACATTTGTTTATATTTGAGTAATGGTAGATGCTTTCAATTTGGTAACTGATACAATAATAAATGAATTTATTTAATGCTTTATAATCATAATCATGGCCTTTTTGACTGTAATTCCATCAAAAAGTGAATGCTAATTAATGGTGGAATTCAGGTGGAATAGCAACATACTGGAGAATGAAGCCAAAATTCAAAGTAAGGTGTGACTATGGAGCAATGATCTTCATACTCACCTTCTCTCTAGTGGCCTTATCTGGTCTTCGCGACGCTCAAGTTGTGATGGAAATAGCCCGAGAAAGGCTGTTGATGATCGTTTTAGGCTTCGTGATTTGCATTTTCACTAGTTTGTTCGTTTTCCCTATTTGGGCTAGCGACGAACTTCATTACTCAACCGTCTCTAAATTCAACTCCCTTGCCTCCTCCATTGAAGGTATGTTCTATTGAACACCATTCCAATTTCACTCTTTTTTCTCATTTATATATTATAAATACTTGATTTTTCTGTTTAGATTGCTTGGAGGAGTTTTTTCGATTCGAGAAGCAAATCCCCGATTTCAACAAATGCAAATCGGTGCTCAATTCCAAGTCCAAGGATGAATCACTGGTATGTAAAACATCTGACACGAGCTAATTAACTACTTATTTGATCTTTTAGTTTTTATAACTCATAAATGTTTAATGTCATGTAAAAAATCAGGCGAATTTCGCAAGATGGGAGCCATGGCATGGAAAATTCGGGATCACATATCCATGGGAGAAGTACTTAGAGATAGGAGACAGTCTCAGAGAATTAGCCGCCACCCTTGTTTCAATTAAACCCTGCCTTGTTCAATCTCCTCACAAACAGGCATTGCAAAGTTTGAAGGAGTCAATACAAGAACCAAGTGAATCAATGGGAAGATCACTGGCATGGTGTTTAAGGGAGCTTTCAGAGAGCATTAAAACAATGAGAAAGTGTAACCCTGAGGATCTGATATTGCCCCGGTTGAAATCACTTAAACTAGAGCTAACTCAGGTTATGTCCGGTTTGAGTTTAGAAAATGCCCAAGGACTTGGAATTGGGAGTTTTGTTTACTTGTTGATGGACATGGAAGACAAGATTGAAATTTTGGCAAAGCAAGTTAAACAGCTGGGAGAAGTAGCATCTTTTGATGATTATATTACTACTGGAAAGAACTAATCAACTGCCGTTTTTAGATTAATTGATTGGAAAAGTATATAGTACGTATAAGAAGAGATACAAAAACAAACTGATATACCAGCCAGAAAAGTTGGATGCATTTTGGCATTGTACTTTGGATATGGGTGGAGTGTCGACATATTACCACAAGAGGGATACAACCCTGTTATACCACTATTGAAATATCATGTATGGTGTACATTTGATGGCGTAAATACACTTGTACCATCTACTTATTAATGCCTATAAAATCATAGTTACGTATATTCCAACAAATATTTTGATCCATTATCTTTATTGTTCCTATTGTCATTGCTTTTTTTTTATTATGTGGTATTTAATAACTACGTATGAAAATCAAATATTAGACCTCCTAAACCATGGTTCAACACAACCAAACTATAGACAATGAATGAAACATAAACAAGTTTTACTTGTATCTGGCTACAAAATTAGAACGAATTTAAAGTTGTTTGTTCTATATTTCCTTAAAAAATATGAAATATATGGTATTATGATTTTATAAAAAATACGCGGAATACAGTTTTGAAATTGCGGAAAGCAATGTAAAGTTAAAGAATGAAAGAAGATATTTATAACAATATGGAAAGTGCTAGAAGAAGGAAAAAAAAAGAAATTGGATAAATGATACTGGTTGGTTGGTGTAGTGCCAAGGAGCATTTGATGCCTCAAATATGTGACTTAGAAAAGAAAGAGGTCTATCCAGTTCGCCCACCACTATTCTCACTGAATTGAAATTTGTTTAATGCATTGGTAGGTGCCTTAAATTGTTAAAAAAAATTTGTTGTTCCTAAATTTTAAAGTTACTCGTTGTTACCTCATTTTTAAAAAAGTGTATCACTTTGCTCTCTAAACATCACGTGTCATTTTCTGATTAGAGAGAGAAAATTATAAAAAATGATATATTTGAAAAGTCAAATCAAACAAAATTTGACACTTGACTTTCATGAAGCAAAATGATGCATTTTTCGAAAATTGAAGTAACTATGAAATCACTTTGAAAATTAAGGGAGGTAGTGAAATTTTTCTGTGATAAGTTAAATATAATATAATGTTCTTTCAATATGTCAACCTCTTCGTAAAAGTCTCCCACAATATCATTCCACTCCCATTGAAATCGGTAACTGAAATTTGGATGTCTATAATTGTACACTAAAATGAATTTGGTACATTCAATTTAGTTCTCTTTAATCTATAGTCATATTCATCACTGCGTTTTCAGTTTGAACTCAATCTATGTGTGTTTGTGGATGTATTGGCATTTGCTATTACAGTTAATTTGATTTGTGGCTGTCATGGTAACTTTTTCAATGGATGAAATGAGAAATGCCGCTTTTTCTACATCAGAAACAATACTCTGATAATTTTATAATCTGAATAAAACGGTAAAAATGAAGGCAACCATATATATCAATAAAAAATAACACAAAAAACGACAAAAAAACAGTTGCATTTAATTAAGAAGGCAGCCGGCTGAGAAACCAACGACAACCCATCATTAAGTCAAACACAACGATTTTCATCAAAAACCAGATCAAAGTAGAGAAAAAAAGATGGGTTTTGATCCAAAATTGGCAGCAGTGGTCATACTTGTTTCATGGCTTGGATTCTGCAGAAGCACCCCAAACACAGAGATACAAAGTGTTCTTTGCAATTCAAAGGAATATTCAAAGGGCGATCCTTTTGGTGTCAGCCTTGCTGATATTGTTGAAGAACTAGAAATTGAAACGCCAACATCAACCAATCATGATTATTTCAACCTATCTCCTTATCCAAATGCTTTTGCGTATGGCCATGCCGCTTGTAACCTTAATCTTACTTCTTCCGACTGTGGGACTTGTCTTGTAGCTGCTAAAACTGCCATGTTTTCCACTTGTCAAACGGCTGTTGGGGCCCGTTCTGTGCTCGTCGATTGCACTATTCGGTACGAACAATATCCTTTCGATGATTAACATTAGTTTATTAATTAATGGCTTATATTATTATTATATCCTCTGTTTTTCCCAATTTAAGATTTTTTCTTTGTGGTCTCTGCCACTCAGTTTGTGCAACCTTATCTCCATTACTTTAGGCTTCATTTGTTATTTGTTGGATTTTGTATTGAGATATTGAATTACTATTTTTCTTATAAACAAATGCATATAAACTAACATAAAAAGAGGCCAATTAAATTATGAAACATTCAGTATTTGATTACTGATATACATATACATTGCTCAAAGAGCTAAAACCAACATCTTTTCTCATCCAATTTCTCCTCAATGAGTGTATACAAAGTATAAATATGCTCACGTAAATATCGACCCGGCTTCATCAACTCGCCTATGTACCATGAATCAGCCCTGTGTTCTTTTCTGTTATGTTTTTCCTCTTCACAAGCTAAAAAAATACCATCTAGAGGTGTTGTTACAGCAACTCATAAATTGTCATCCGTTCGATCATGTTGAAAAGATTGTGTCGAGTTTTTTGCGCGAAGAGATTCCCGTTTTAGAAAAACAGCGTAAAGAAGCTCGTTCCAGGTGTCAGGGACACCTGGCAAGCACCAGTGACTGCAATCTTGCCGATGTAGCGAAGCTAGACCATTCCCGGGACCCAAGTAGTACACAGAAGGATGCCCATCTTTCCTTTGAGCTGACAAGTTGGTCACGTTTAATGACTCCAATTTCTTCACATGCGATTCATTCGAATGCTTCGACAACACGTCGAACAACACATTGGATCGATAATCCAACGAACTCTGGAGCGAGACTAAATCTGGAAGCTTCTCCAAGTGACAGCTGCCCCCAGTCTTCCAATCACCTCCTCTGAAGTGAATAGGGGCGTAGGTTCGGAAAAACACTTGGGTTTTGTTCATGTCGATTTTTGTTTGTATCCAATCAGTCAATGTTTCAAGCGACCTTCGATATGCTGTTTCAACGCTCATTTCCATCTTTACTTTGTCCCCCTCTTGGAAGTAACAGCCCCTGATCAGACCAACAAAAAGACCAACATAAAAGCTACGTTCTTTTACTTCTTTCGGAAAAAATCTGATGAGTGGGTTTTGTGATACTTACGTTCTGATGGTTTTCTCGAAATTCCACCAATGGCCGGCGTTGAAAATCAAGACATCGGCATTTGTCCATTTTGCGGAAGTCCAATCCATTGTATCGACTCGTAAAGTCATCTTTACTTTGGGTGGAGATTTGGGTGGAGGGCGGCCTTGGTGAACTAGAAACGGGGCTCTGTAGTATTCGATAGTGCAATTGTAGTCCTTGAACATGAAAGCCAGAAATCCGTTATGTTTTGTAATTGGATTTCCGTTGACTTCGTAGATTGATGAATTGCCAGGAACAGCAGTGGATAGCATGCAGAGTAAGGATTCCCATTGGTTCCTTCCAACCGAATCGCCGACAAATGCAAGCCGTCGATTTCTCAGCTTTTCCAGCATCACCTTTGCATCAAATCTGATAAGAAAGATCAAAATGAATGTTACAAAAGCATATATCCAGAACTATTACAAAAGAAATTAACCCTGAACAATACAGAACACAAAGCACAAAAAGAAGAAAATATCAGTAGCAAACATTAATAACACAACAGAAAGCAAATCGAATTGAATTTATAATAGGAACTATTGATCAGGCTGTCAAATAACATTAACAAATGACGCCAACAAAATCATTCAGTTATCATGCTTTCAGATACTCTAATGTGGAATTTAAAAATTTGAACAAAACAAAAGTGAAATTGATGGATAATGTAACAGATTGTTACCTGGGCAAATCACAGTGATTTGGTTGCCAGCGCCACTTGGTGTAAAAAGTATCAGGCCTCCCATTTTCCGAACACCTAAAACCTCCATCAATAAAGTCACAATTTTTAGTCTCATACAATGGATAACTATCATCCCAAACCCAGTTCCCATCAAATACATTGCATCTCTCCGCATCCTTTTCAAGAAATCCCGGCCGTTGATTTCCACCACTTGATTCCTCCACCGCTGATGAAGATGACGATGAAGATTGAGCCACTAATCCAACCCAAGAGAATCCCTGATAGCGAATCCCGCCGTTAAAATAAGTCCCGTGATCCCAGTAGAAGAAGCATCCAATGAACAGGAGAGCGACAATTAAGAAACCAATAATGCCCAGAGGAGGCTCGAGAGGGCTCAAACGCTTAAATTTGTGAAACATTTCCAAGTGGGTCATCTTCTCCGACTGGTTTTGGGCAGTTGTGCTGTTGCTGTTGGTGATTTTGACCATCTTTGTCTTTAAAGATGCTGAATTTGTGTTACAAGGATGGTACAAAACAAAAGGGGCTGTTCTTTACAAAAGGTGGGTCTTCAATCTCTTCACTGTAAAAAAAGCAAATAGACGAGAAGTGGGGGCAACAGCTGCAAAGAAAGAGAGAAAAGCATTAATGGCAAATCCTGATTCTTACTCACATTATGGTTTTGCTTTTGTTTTTGTCTAGTTTACAACATTAAAAACATTTGTTACAGAAAGTAAAAAAAGGGTGGGCAGATTATGGGGGAGTAATGAAGCAACCATAACCAGAGATTCAGGGCAACTCACTAAAGCACTGATTCGACGAAGGGGTTAAATTTAGTAGGAGAACAACCCGTAGTTATTGAAATCTAGTTTTGCAAAACTGAAATGGAAATCCAATAATAAGTTGAAGAAAGCAGAAGCAGACAAGACAAGAAAGTTACTATTTTTTAGAAACAAGAACAAGGAGGAGAAGACAAGTTTGATCAAGTTCAAAACTTTATGAGTAACGGTATAACGGACGGCGAGAGGATGTGGGTTACCGGCGTGTGAGAAAAGCTTTAACCGGGCGACAATTTATGCTTACCACAATACCCTTGGGTTGCGGTTCCTGATTAGTAGTAGTAGGGACGTGTTTGGTAACGCACTCCTTTATCTTTTTTTTTCGAAGATTTGATTGAGTACTGATTGATAATACAGATAATATTTGTATGGTTGTTTTTCTTGTTGTGTGGGAACTTACCATCTTGGGATTTTGAAAAAAGAGAATAAATATGGAAAATAATCAAGTTCAACTATTTCTCATATAGTATATTTTTAAAAGGGGATTCCTTTTCCATTTTGGAGAATATTATTATATTAATATTTTTTTAATTTTGATTTAATTTAATGTGTTTAATATTTTTTTAATTAGTGGAAATAGATTTGATGTAAAGAAATTAATATAATAATAAAATATTATTACTTTATTGGAATAAAAAATGGGGAATGGAAAATGAGGAAGATGATTGGAGCAAAACGCTGTAGATCCTGTAAAATTGAGTTTGGGGAATGAAAAATGGGAAAAATGATTGGACATGCTCTTATAATCGACAATTCCACATTAGTTTATAAGATGTTTTTATATATTAAATAGGACATTTTGTTTATATAGTAATATAGCATTTAAATACAAGGAAGAGTCTACGATACATATCATGTATTGCTATGTACCTTAAGTTTATCTAAAATGCATTTAAATGTTAAGTTATTAACTTTATAATTGTTAAAAGTGAAGGAAAAAAATCTTTTTATCATTCTTATTTATTTGATTATACTTTTTACCTGAATTGCATTTTTTTTCTATTATTTTTTATTCTCAATCTATTTCTTACTTTAATTAATAAATTAGTATGTTCATGATATATATTTTTTTCCTATATATACTGTTGGTTTTCAAAGGACAATAAGTTTTGTAAGTTTTGAGTTCAGAATGAAGCCTCAGAATGAAGCCTTATCTGGAGAACATGAAGTCATCAGATGAGCTATAAAGTCCCAGAGGCAATAAAATTCAGAGATGGAATTAGGACGATCTCAGATGGTTGAAAAAGTCCCTTTGAGAACTACAAAAGATCAACTCTAATTCATTAGCGCCAAAAAAGTCAAGACGACTGATTTAGCATTTAATGCCGCCG
>CATIWQ010220394.1:0-12969 GCA_949673415.1 Euphorbia schlechtendalii | reverse complement strand
AACCTTAACGCATCCCATTGGATATTCGTGAAAATCACTAAACATGTCCTTAGTTTATTACTTTCTTTTGATATTTATAATTCTGATGTCCAAGAATCGTAACATGGCTTTGGCTATATACTCAAATGTACCTAAAGCTTTTCTTATAATCAAATTCGATTGAGCCTTGTTCTTTTTACTGCACTTGTTAGTAGATATAATTTGTATCTTATTTATTTTGAAATTCTGATTCTTGTTTGTTATTGAAAGCTTGGTACTTTTTATTTTTGTTTAGGTCCTTAGAGCGTGAGGATACCTCATACTGTTATTGAAAAAAATGTGAGAAAGGAAAACAGAGAACAACTTAGCCTTGAGATTGGAATATATACTTATCTGTCAAGTGTTAACTATTATCAATATCTTAAAGACTAGTATTGCAGTCCTTGTTATTGTGACAGCCATGATACTTTGGTTTTTCTGTTCTATTTAGCTAGTCAAGCTAGCCAATTAACTATTTTGTTATCCACATTGGTATTTGTTTAGGTCAGGACATAGCTAAAGTACAGGGCTCCCTTCAATCCAATTTAAGTAGCTCATAAATGAAGTTTTAAATTTTGAAAAAAAAAATTAGAGCATTCCGGACGGTTCTCTCTTAAGAACCATCCGGAATGCTACTTATTCCGGACGGTTCACTCTTAAGAACCGTCCAGAATGCTACTTATTCCGGACGGTTCTCTCCTAAGAATCATCCGGAATGCTACTTTTCTGGATGGTTCTGAACCGTTCGCATTACTTCTGATCAATCGCGTCGCGGCTTGTGCGGATGGTTCAGAACCGTCCGGAAAAGTCAAAAACAACCGGTCGCAAAAGCCTATTCTGCACTAGTGTCAATCCATACACTCGCTAAATCATAATCATCTTCATTTTCAATCTCTTCGTAGGTTTCTCCAAAACTAAACCACTTAATTAAATCCATTGAATTGAACTTCTACTCATTCCTAAATTTCCTTTTGAGAAAATTCCCATCCTCCGTAATAGTAACCAAAAATTCAAAGACCCATTCCTCATTAAACGGGAAATGCATATTCACAAAGCTTTCCAACCCAAATAGCAAGAAGTATTCCTCTACTTCCCCATGTATTCAAGCATCAATTGCAAATGTAAGATCATAGAAGAGTGTACCTGGGAAATCAAAGTTCTTAATCCTCATGTATCTCTCAACTTCTTCTTCATCATAGATCGGAAAAGGACATCCATATTTGGTTTGTTGATTGACCAATTTATTCTTTCCCTTGGTCGCTACTGATTTCTTTGGAGCCATTGAAACATATATTGGAAAAGATAAGAGATTTAAAAGCCAATGGAGTTTCCAAACTCCTTGACTTCTTTGTCTATTATTTATCCGTTTTCTGCTCTTACCAAATCATTCTATTTTTTATTTGAAAGATGCCAAAACTTTCTCCTGAACTACACGTACTTGGCATGCACACACTGGAAAGAAACCTCAATGAATAAGCAAGAAAAATATGTTAATAATAAAATACAGGTACTTAAAACGAAAAACAAAAACAAAAATAAACAAATCAAAATGTCACATAAATATAATTACCCGTTCTCCGGCAATTTGATCTCTAGAACACACTTGCCTTCCCTGGGCAATGGCGCTAAAAACTTGTTTGTCACAGTTCTACTGATAATATAAAAGTTCTAAATATTAATAGATGTTGTCAATACCTCTTATCAAATAGAAAAATGATGATAACTGCAAGTATACAGTTGCGATGTAGTATTCAAAGATATCGATCCCACAGGGAAGGAATTCTGTTCTATGGATCAATTAGAGTTATGGAACAAAAGAAAATAAAATAAGTTGAAGGTTTTGAATGGAAGATAGACGAATGGACACATGAACAGATTAGAGGAAAAATATATAGATATTCAATAAGAACAAGTATGGGGGAGTAAAATATGTAAAGTATTCATTAATGTTTTATGCATTAGATAACTTCAACAAACTTGGTTCTAGACTCCCAAATATCGTATAATTCACCATAGAGCAACACATGTAATGACTTTTCTAAATCTAAGGTAAAAGAATTATGACACTTATAAAAACCTGGATAACAATAATACTATGCTTAGTAAAGGTCACTCTCACATAGCCATATTTAGCAAGCTACCACTCCAAAAATGTTCACTAAACAGTGTTAAAATCAAAAATTCAGTGATTATATACGATCTTATTAACCCCGAAACTACTCTTAAAGTCAACTTGAAAGAATATCACTTTATTAATATAAGTGACGCAAGATGAAATACTCGTTATGATACATAGACATATCATAAACTTCAAATTAGAAAGTATAAGTGGAAAACAAAGTAAAGTTGCAAGGTATGCAAATGAAAGCTAAAGTTAATCAAACCGTATCCACTCTTTAATGGGAGTCGTCAACTCCCGCAATTCCTGCATGTACTTTGAATTCGGTCTCGACTCGTACAGAACCTCTGCTAGGATGTTATTCTTTGTGAATATCGAACATATGAATGTTGAAGAATAGAAACTTTTATTGGTAAGTGCTTTGCAATTACACTCATACAATAATCGCTCGAATTTATGGAGAAATCTAGTGATTGAAACAAGAATCAAATCACTTATACATTTTTCTCTCTAACACTTTGAACTAGCAAAATCTATATAACTTTCACTCTCTATCTATTGTTGTCATTTATATGACACCATCGATGCTTATCATACCATGCTATACACAAAATGGTAGATTTGAACCTCTATTTATGGAGTGTGAAAGGTTGCGTTTATCCAAATGAATAGTCATGTCTATTTGTGAAGGTTTACATCATCTTCATGTGATTAGATGCAAGATTACATCCTTATCTTCAATGGAAAGGCACCTTTTCGTGGATGCATTGTCTCTAAAAGGTGTCTTTTCGTTTGACAGTTGATGGTGGTTTATTGTTCTTATCCGGTGGTTCAAAGTTGAGAAGAGTTGATCAAATCCATCATGATTTGTGATCATGACATACATGTCACGATCGTGAATGTAAGTTGGTAACTTACTGCTTATGAAGAATGATAAGTCACAATCACCATAGATAGTCTTGAGCATGAATTAGCCAATTGCAAGTAGGAATCTTGATCATGGCATGGTCATAACTTATGCTTTTCTTCAAAATTCTTCTTTGCAACTTTACAGAACTTTGACAACTTCGATCCTAAGCCAATTCCTTGCATTCCATGCATCTTTTTACACCCTTTTCACTCTTTATCCATAGAATTCCATCTTTAATCATTTCACTCCCAAGATTCACTTAGTTTTTACACTTGCATAAAAAACAACTACATACCACGTGAAATCTTTTATATGAAGTATAATATGACTCTAAACCACATCATTTTATAAGTAAAATTGTCAAGATAATAAGTGTAATTATACACTTATCAAGTAACTAAGAGACCATTGGAGCTCCTCCACCCAGATCTTTTAGACCCTGTTCAACCTTTGATCCTAAGTAGAAAGAGATTTTCATTTGTGTTTGTGGATGACTTCACGAGATTCACATTGGTAGTCTTGTTGAGTAACAAAGATGAAACCTTCGAGTTTTTTCTCAAACTTAGTAACCTGATAATGAATGAACTAAGAATTATAGTTTGTAGAATCCGGACTAATCATAGACCTGAATTCGAGAACTTTCATTTCGAAGAATTATGTTGAACCATGTATTGACCACAACTTTTCTACTCCTTATATACCTCAACAAAATGGGGTTGTAGAAAAGGGAACAAAATCATAGTAGAGGTAGCTCGATCATGCTGAGTGATAACAATCTACCAAAGTACTTTTAGGGAGAAGCTATTAACATAGCATGTTATATCCTTAATCAGGTTTTAATTCGTTCAATTTTGGAGGAAACACCCTATGAGCTTTGGTGAGGGTGCAAGCCTAAGATTAGTCATCTTAGATCCTTTAGTTGTAGGTGTTTTATATTAAATACCAAGGAGGTAAGCTTTATTCAAAGGTTGATGAAGGCATTTTTCTAAGCTACTCGACTAACAGCAGGGCATATAGAATATATATCAAAAGGATTGGTCTTTTGTAGCAGTATATACATGATGATTTTGATGAAACTAACAATGTAGATAGATGTCCATCTGATGAAGATGAATGAGTAATCTAAGCAGATAATCAACTCAGCATGCCACTCTCTATGCTTCCCAACCCAGTACAAGAGCAAGAAACTAAAGAAGTCAAAGCTGATGAAGATCTCACTACCAACTTCAATAAAGTAAAAGATCAACCTCCGCCTCAACAACCTAGTACAGAGACTTCCATTGTTGATCAGTGTCTCCCAATGGAGATTAAAACTCATCTCAATCACCCAATCGAAAGTATTGTAGATGGTGTTCATAATCTAGTGATCATGCAAGGTCATCTTAGTAGGATGATGAGCCATCTAGCTTTCATCTCATTGATTATATCCAAGAAGTTTGAAGATGTAGAAGGAGATGACTATTGGATGATTGCGATGTAAGAGGAATAAGATTAATTCAAGTGTAATGATGTTTGGGATCTAGTTCCTAAGCCCAAAGGGAAATCAATCATCAGCACCAAATGGGTTTTCAAGAATAAGCTTGATGAAAATGGCATTGTTGTTAGAAACAAGGCAAGGCTTATTGCTCAAGGTTACAACCAACAAGAAGGAATTGACTATGATAAAACCTATGCACATGTAGCTCATCTTCAAGCAATTAGGACTCTCTGTACTTTTTCATCCCATTTAAATTTCAAACTATTTCAAATGGATGTCAAGATTTCTTTCCTAAGTGGCTTCATTCAAGAGGAATTATATGTACACCAACCCCCAGGCTTTGAAGATTCAAAGAATCCTGAGTATGTCTTCAAACTGAAGAAAGATCTCTATGGATTGAAGCAAGCGCCTTGTCCTTGGTATGAAAGGCTGACCACTCAACAAAGGCTATGAAAGAGGTAAAGCAGATTCAACTATGTTTATCAAGCGAAGGAAGGAAGATGTGTTACTAATCCAAATCAATGTGGCTGATATCATATTTGGTGCAATTGATGAAAAGTATTGCAAGGAGTTTAGCAAGCAGATGAAGAGCGAGTTTGAAATGTCAATGATGGGAGAGCTCAACTTTTTGCTCGGATTATAGATCAAGTGAAGTGAAGATGAAATCTTCATAACCAAGATAAATATGCCATAGAAGTTTGACATGGAGAATTTGAAGCTGATTTCCATTCCCATGGAAATTGACACAATCATGGGTAAGGAAGAAGCTGGTAAGTTCTATAGATGTATCATTGGTTCTCTCATTTACTTAATTGATAATAGGCTTGATATTCAATACTTTGTATGCTATTGTGTGCATTATGATAAGTGTATAATTATACTTATTATCAATATAATTTTACACACTAAACACTATAATTTAAGTCATTTTTTTACTTCATATAAAAGATTTCATGTGGTATGTAGTTATTTTTGGTGCAAATGCAGATACTAGGTAAATCTTGGGAGTAAAATGATCTAAAGTGGAATTCCATGCAAAAAGAGTGAAAAATGTGCGAAAAGATGCGTGGAACTTAAAGATTTGGATTAGGATCGAAGCTATCGAAGATCAAGTTACAAGAAGAATTTTGAAGAAAAACACAATTCATGGTCATGACAACAATTCGCGGTCACGACTTGTATATCACGATCTCGACTTGGATGGTTTTTTGGTCAAATCTTCTTAACTACCAATCGCCAGATAAGAATGATCAACCGCCATCAACTACCAATGAAAAGACACTTATCAGAAGTTAACCAATCATGAATAGATACCTATCCATTATGGATAAGATTAAAGCTTCTCAACCAATCACAATGAAGTGATGTAATCTTTCACTAATGGACACAACTCTTCATTGGATATAAACAACCCTTCAAACTCTATAAATAGGGCTCCAAACCTCACAAATTTCATGGCATTGGAATTAGAAAAAGTGACAGATATAGTGTGTGCGTAGATAGAGAGTGAAATTATTTAGTTTTCACTACATTCATAAGTGTTAGCGAGAAAATGTTTAAGTGATTCAAATCCTTGTTTTTATCACTAAATTTCTCTACATATTTAAGTGATTATTGTATAAGTGTACTTGCAAATTACTTATCAGTAAAAGTTTTCATTCTTCAACATGCGTTTGTTCGATATTCACAAAGAATAGCATCCTAGCAGAGGTTCTGTACAAGATGAGATGGAATTCAAAGCAGACGCAGGAATTGTGGGAATTGATGACTCCCATTAAAGAATGGATACAGTTTGATCAATTTTAGCTTTTACTTGCATACCTTACAACTTTTCTTTCCTTTCTACTTATACTTTCTATTTCAATGTTTATGATATGTCTATGTGTCACAATGCGTATTTTGTATTGAGTCTTTTATATTAATCAAGTTATATGCCTTTGAGTTAACTTTAAGAGTAGTTTCAGGGTTAACGAGATTGTGTATAATCACTGGATCTATTATTTTAACGATGTTTATTGAGCCAACATTTTTCAAATGGTAACATGCTAAATGTGGTGATGTGAGAGTAACCCATACTAAGCATAATAATATTGTTGTCCAGGTCTATATAATCGTCTTAATTCATTTGCACTAGATTTAGAAAAGTCATTTCATGTGTTGCTCTGCGGTGAATCATTGAACATTTGAGTATCTAGAACCGATTATGTTAAATTAGTCTAGTGAACATAATAACTTTGTTGAACTTGCATGTTTTCTTTGTTATACTTATTTCGTAGGAAAAATCTATATATTTAGAATCTCTAGTCTTCCATACATATATCTATCCATTCTTCATTCTAATACTCCCAACTAAAATCCAAAAATATTTTATTTTCTTTATTCCATTTTTCTTATTGATCTTTAGAGCTAGTCCTTCCCTGTGAGATCGATATCTTTTAAAACTACATCGTAATTATATACTTGCAATGGTCACCATTTTTCTATTTAGATAAGCGGTACTGACAACACCTTTTCGTATTTTGAACTTATATCTTATCGGTATGAAAGTGGGAGATCACAAAGTTTTTGGATTAATTATTAAATAAAAAAAATCCAAGGAGTTATTAGAGTCGAAACCTTGCGAACAAGTTTTGGGCACTGTTGCCAAGGGCGGTAAGTGCGTTCTAGAGATTTACTGCTGGATATTATGGTACATCTTTATTTTTATTTTCCTTTTATTTTAATTATATGTTTATCTGCTTATTATGTTATTTTGTTTAGAGTCAAAATGTTTGCTAATATACATTGGGATAAGTTTTGTGGTGATTACATGATTGATAACTTAATTGATACATGCATAGATGAAATGTGTCATGTTATATCTCTTGAAGAATCAACATCAAAATCCCTTAAAAATTTAGAATTTTCCTCTGAAACTGAAAAATTAGTTAAGAAAATGATCCTATACCACCTTCTATAGATAAACCACCCTTAGTTGAATTGAAGCAATTGCCTGTTCATTTAAAGTATGCATTTTTAGGAAGCAACAATACCCTACTCGTTATCATTTATAGTAAGTTATCTAGTCTCCAAGAAGAAGCATTATTGGAGACAATAAAGGGTAGAATAAGGAGTATTAGATGGCAATTTTCGATATTAGAGGGATTAGCCCTAATATAGTGATGCATTCCATAAATTTGGAAAATGAAAGTAAACCTAGAATAGAAAGGTAGAGAAGATTAAATCCTCACATGAAGGAAGTTGTTAAAAAGGAAATAATTAATTTGCTAGTTACAGGAATTATCTATCCAACTTCAGACAGTAAATGGGTCAGCCCTGTTCAATGTGTTCTGAAAAAAGGATGTATTACTGTAGTTCAGAATGAAAAAGGTTACTTAGTTCCAACTAGGACAACAACTGGATGGAGAGTTTGCATAGAGTACAGAAAATTAAATGCAGCCACTAGGAAAGACCATTTCCCTTTACCATTTATAGATCAAATGCAAGAAAGGATATCAGGTCATGCATTTTACTATTTTCTAGATGGATTCTCTGGATATTTTCAAATTCATATTAGGCTAGATGACCAGGACAAAACCACTTTTACATGTGCATTTAGTACATTTGCTTATAGAAGAATGCCTTTTGGTTTATGCAATGCTCTGGCTAACTTTCAAAGGTGTGTTTTAGCTATTTTTAGTAAGTATGTGGAGGATATTATGGAAGTTTTCATGGATGATTTCTCAATATATGGAGATTCTTCTTGAGATATGTCTAGAAAATTTAGATAAAGTACTTGCTAGATGTGAAGAAACTAATTTGGTATTGAACTAGGAGAAATGTCATTTTATGGTTAATGAAAGTATAGTATTAGGTCATAAGATAGACAAGAAAGGAATTCACGTAGATATAGCAAAGACCAAAATCATAGAGAAATTACCTCCTGCCATTAATGTTAATGGAATAAGATCATTTCTAGGCCATGCTGGATTTTACAAAAGGTTTATTAAAGATTTTTCAGTTATAGCTAAACCCTTAACTAATTTGTTACTTAAAGATTTGAAGTTCGAATTCTCTTATGACTATTTAAAAGCTTTCAAAACTTTAAAACAAGCATTAGTTTCGACTCCCATTATAGTCAAACCAAATTGGTGATTACCATTTGAATTGATGTGTGATGCTAGTAATGTAGCTATTGGTTGTGTTCTAGTTCAGTGGTATAAAAAGAATTTGCATGTAACATATTATGCAAGTCACACTTTATCCTCTGCACAATGCAATTACACCACCACTGAAAAAGAGATGTTAGCAGTCGTATATGCATGTGACTAGTTTAGATAAAATTTGATAGGGTCTAAAGTAATAGTCTACACTGATCATGCTACTTTAAGATATCTGTTTGCTAAGAAAGAGGCCAAACATAGATTAATTAGGTGGATCCTTCTATTACAAGAATTTGACTTAGAAATAAGGGATAAAAAAGAAAGTGAGAATACCGTAGCTGATCACTCATCTCGTCTAGAAGATGATAAGGGATCTATCGGTGAAAAGTGTGATATTAATGAATTCTTTCCAGATGAAAATCTAATGTTTGTTAAACATACTATTAGTCATGGTATGTTGACTATTCAAATTATTTGGTTACACATACTTTACCCTCTGATTTAGATTCTAATGGTAAGAAGAAATTTCTTAAAGATATTAGATCATTCATGTGGGATGATCCTTATTTGCTTAAGGTATGTGCCAACAGTCTTATTCGTAGATGTATAGATGATACTAATTTTTCTTTAGTTTTAAGTCATTTCCATGATAGCATTTATGGAGGACATTTAGGACTAGCAAAAACCGCTGCTAAAGTCTTAGAGAGTGGATTTTATTAGCCAACATTGTTCAAGGATGCTAGAGATTTTGTTCAGAATTGTATTAATTGTTAGAAAACTGGAAATATAAGTAGAAGAGATGAGATGCCATTGAAAAACATCTTAGAAGTAGAGCTTTTTGATGTTTGGGGTATAGATTTCATGGGACCATTTCCTACATCCAACGGTAATAATTACATTCTGGATGCAGTTGATTATGTTTCAAAGTGGGTTGAGGCTAAAGCATATATTAAGAATGATGCTAGAGTAGTTTCAAAGTTTCTTAAGCAATTGTTTAGTAGATTTGGAGTTCCTAGGACCATTATTAATGATGGAGGTTCACATTTCATTAATAAGACTTTTGAAAGCTTGATGCAAAAGTATGGAGTTAATCACAGGATTGCTACCCCATATCACCCTCAGACTAGTGGTCAAATAGAAGTTTCTAATCGAGAAATAAAGTGGATTCTTAACAAGGCTATCTCAAATTCTAGGAAGGATTGGTCTGCTAAGTTAAACGATGCATTATGGGCTTACAAAATAGCTTTTAAGACACCTATTGCCCTATAAGTTGGTTTACGAAAAGGCTTGTCATTTACTAGTAGAATTAGAGCATAAGGCTTTATGGGCTTTGAAGAATTTAATATGGATTTACACAAAGTTGGTGATAAAAAAAATTTGGATTTAAATGTGTTAGAAGAACCACATTTGTCATCATATGAAAATGCAAAGATCTACAAAGAGAAAATAAAATGATGGCACGATGCAAAAATACGTGAAAAGAAGTTTAAAGTCGGGGATAGAGTTCTATTATATAATTCCAGGATTTGTTTATTCCCTGGAAAACTCAAATCTCGTTGGAAAGGACCCTATGAAGTTATTCAAGTGTTTAATAATGGAGCTTTGGAATTAAGAACTGAACATGGAGAAATATTCCAAGCTAACGGTCAACGATGCAAACCTTATCTTGAAAATAAATTTGAATAACAAGACATTGATGTTCAATTGCTATCTTCACCATGAAAAATCATGGTATAATTTAACAAAGTTTGGTTATGTTTTTTTTTCTAAGTTTTTATAGGTGCAAGTCTAAAAATTGAAGAAATTTGAAGAATAAAGAAGATCGTGACCATGACACAATTCGCTAGTGAATATTGGATATCAAAACGTTCTATTTCTATCGTGAAGAAAGTCACGATCTTGACTGGCTTTCGCGATCATTACACGGGCAAATTATAACCATTACAGATCGCAATTAGACACGTGACAGATGTCCGTAACCACCACTAATGGCTAGTTTTGAGCATAAACGGCTATATTATCAGTTATGACCAATTAGAGACCCCTTAAACCTCTATAAATAGGTCCAAGTTAAACCCTAGCCACCACATCCTATCAAAAAAGCTTACAAAATTTTGAAATTCTTTATCTTCTACCTTCTACATTCAAAACCTTTTCAAACCTTTACTTCAAACCAATATGACTCGTGTCAAGAAATCAGCAAATAGAAGAGAAACCCAATCATACCAAGAAGAGTATGATTATCCTTTCACTTTAAGGATAAGAGAAGAGGGCAAGAGATTCTAGAAGCTCAACAAGTTGGATATCACCGGGATGATATTCCTCCATTTAGTCTTCTTGGAAACTTTGAATCTCGTGAAGAGATGGAGATCTACCTATCGGCCCTTGGTCTTACAAGATTTGTGAATTTGCTTTTTCCGTAAAATCGAGATTGGATTCTCGAATGTCTAGCGACATTCGACTTTGAAGATTCAAGGAAGAAGGTGATTCAATTTCCTAATCAAGGATAACAATACACCATCACAAGAGAGATGATGGGTGATTGGTTTGGTTTCGAGATTATCAATTTAACAAGCATGACAGATTCTTTTCAACTAAATCGAGTTTAGGCAGAATTATCGGGTAAGAGAGTCTTCGATCCCAAAAACTCTCCCAACAAAATTATTAAGGATGAATGCATTCTTCTTCTCCACAAATACCTTTCCACTTTAGTATTTTGTCTAGTAGAGAATACAAAGGTCCAAAAAGAAAGACTTGTTTGTTCTATCTTGTGCTATAATGAAACAAAAAGCGAAATTTATGGATATCATATGGGATATGATGAAGAAGAACCCAACAAGTATGAGAAGCAAGGTTGGAGTGGCCAAAATTATAACCGCTATCATCTTGGGTGCAAGAAGTGAACTCCCCTATGTCCAACAACCGGGTGAGTATTTTCGCTTCATGGATGGGAATTATTTGAAAAACACCAGACTACTTGAAGAATACGATGATGTTTATTCTTTCTACTCCTACTCCAACCGCACCAAGAAACTCAACTTGATTCAAGAAGATTCTTCCATCAGACCATCAAATCCAACCGTTCGCCATCGTAAAGGAAAAGCTCCAATGAACGTAGAATAAGACAAAGAAGATGACGAAGAAGCTTCGAAAGATTGGAAGGTGAGCATGCAACTTAAATTGGACAATTACCAAGCAGAACTTGGAGTTATGAAGAAAGACATGAATATTCTAAAAAAAGTAATAAATCGATGCATTGAAAATTACTTTCATTCTTTAGAAAATAAAATTGTCAATTCACTCCTAGTCCCCCGGATTCTCCTTCATAATAGAACGGGTTTATTCTTTACTTTACTTTCTCTTTTTCAATTCTATTTTTAGACTAGCTTTAGTTTTGGTTTTTTTATTTTTATTAAGTGTCTCACAATGAGGACACTATGTTCTTTAAGTGTGGGGGGCATTTGTAAAAATCCCGTCAAATCCAAAAACAAAAATTAAATAAAATAAAAAGTCGAAGAATTTGAAAATTTTGTTGATTTTCGTGTTATTTATCCACTATCTATTCTTATACTTTATTAACATTTTTCCAAGGTTATTGTGAGTGTTAGGTATTACAAGTTTGATGTTAGTGCAAATTTTGAGCACATATTGAAATTGAGCGTTATTAGCATAACATTTAGCATTTGGTAAGGATGAGTGGTGAGTAACATTCGAGAGCAACAATCCAAGTAAGTTTCAATATATATTTCAATGCAACATGAATTAGTACAAGTTATATAGTTTTAGTTTAATGCTTCTGAAAAGTTTAAGTGGAGTAATATCCAATGGTATTCTAACTATGAGTTTTATATGCAAATCTAGAATAAGTCCTATAAGTATTGAGTGTGTTTAAAGTGTTGAGAAACTATAGCCATAATACTTTGAAATTGATCAATAAAGGATGAGGGTATTAGAGTGAAAAATCAAAAGAAAGAGAGGATAACCAAGGAGTTATGCAAAAGGTGAGGAATGGTAGGGAGCAGAAACTGCAAACTTTCATTGAGTGAAAAGAAGAAAAGAAAGCATAGCACAAAAAATGGGTGTAAAGTACAAAGTACTTCAAAAACATATTCTTAAAAGAAAAAAATGAGAGAGTGGTATAGAGCATAAAATGCAACCAATGAGAGTGTTTTAGCATCCTAGGTTACCTAAAAATGCCTTGAGAGAAAATTAATCAAAGTGTGCTTTCTATGTCCTTTATACTTTATACTATGCTTAAGAGAAGGAAATATTCGAGTCTACATATAACGCTTATATGAAGATT
>CATIWQ010220355.1:0-17413 GCA_949673415.1 Euphorbia schlechtendalii | reverse complement strand
GAACAGACACCTATCAGGAGTCAACCAATCATGAAAAGGTGCTTATCCATTGTGGATTATATCAAAGCTTCTCAACCAATCACAATGAAGAGATGCAATCTTTCACCAATGGACACAACCCTTCGTTTGGATAGACGCAACCTTTCAAACTCTATAAATAGGGTTCGAATCCTCTTCAATTTCATTCATTGAAGAAGTGCAGTGAGATAGAGGGAAAATATTAGAGTGCATGAGAGAGATATAGTATGTGTATAGATAGAGAGTTCATTCTTAAGTGTTATCGAGAAAATGTTTAAGTGATTCAAATCCTTGTTTCGATACTAGATTTCTCTCTATTCTCAAGCGATTGTTGTATAAGTGTACTTGCAAAACACTTATCAATAAAAGTTTTCATTCTTCAATATTCGTTTGTTCGATACTCGCAAAGAATAGCATCCTAGCGGAGGTTCTGTACCGGCCGAGACCGAATTCAAAGCAGACGTAGGAATTGTAGGAATTAATGACTCCCATTAAAGAGTGGATACAGTTTGATCAACTTTAGCTTTCACTTGCATACCTTATAACTTTGCTTTGCTTTCTACTTATACTTTTTATTTCGAAGTTTATGATATGTCTGTGTGTCAGAATGCGTATTTCGTGCTAAGTCTTTTATGTTAATCAAGTTATATGCATTGGCGTTAATTTTAAGAGTAGTTTCAGGTTAACAATATCATGTATAATCACTGGATCTATGATATAACGCTGTTTAGTGAGCCAACATTTTTGGAATGGTAACTTGCTAAATGTGGCTATGTGAGAGCGACCCGTACTAAGCATAGTATTGATATTGTCTGAGTTTATATGATAGTCTTAATTCGTTTGTGCTAGATCTAGAAAAGTCATTTCATGTGTTGCTCTACGGTGGATAATTGAACATCTGAATATTTAGAACCGAGTCTATAGATTAGTTTAGTGAATCGTAACATCTTTGTTGAACTTGTATGTTTTCTCTGCTTTCCTTAGTTCGTAGGGAAAATCTATATATTTAGACTCTCTAATCTTTCATACCTATATTTAATCATATTTCATTCTAACCCTCCTATCCAACAAACTATGCATTATTTTATTTTCTTTTTATTTTATCTTCCTTGTTGATCTTTAGAGCTAGTCCTTCCCTGTGGGATCTATATCTTTTAAAACTACATCGCAACTGTATACTTGCAGTTATCATCATTTTTCTATTTGATAAGGGGTATTGACAACACATATATTTCACGTGAACAAGTTTTTAGCGCCGTTGATATTTAGCCAAACTCTTTGTGTAAAAGTTATTAAACTTATCAGTAGAAAAGTGGCGAACAACTAGTGCAAAACGTCCGCTAGGATGTTATTCTTTGTGAATATCGAAAAAATGATTATTGAAGAATGAAAACTTTTATTGATAAGTGATTTGCAATTACACTTATACAACAATCGCTCGAATATGTAGGGAAATCTTGTGATCGAATTAGAGTTCGAATCACTTATACATTTTCTCGCTAACACATATGAACGTAGAGAAATCTAGCTATTTTTATTCTCTATCTATGCACACACATCTACCATGCCATGCACCACTTAATCTACCACTCATTTTTTGAAATTGGTGAGTTTGGAGCCTATTTATAGAGTATGAAGGGTTGTGTCTATCCAAACGAAGAGTTGTGTCCATTGGTGAAATATTGCATCACTTCATTGTGATTGGTTGAATTAGGTTGATCTTATCCACAATGGAAAGGCACCCTTTCATGATTGGTCGACTTTTAAAAGGTGTCTTATCATTTGGTAGTTGATGGCGGTTGATGGCAGTTGATCGTTCTTATCTGACGGTTGGTAGTTGAGAGTTGACCAAAAAATCGTCAAAGTATCGACCGCGAAGTATATGTTATGACCGTGAATACTTGGTTTGCAACTTTCTGTTCTAAAGAATACTAAGTCGCGACCGTGAATGGTTGTCGCGACAGTGAATTGTGTTTTTCTTCATAATCCTTCTTGTAACTTTACCGATCTTCAACAGCTTCGATCCTAAGCCAAATCCTTAAGTTCCACACATCTTTTTACACCTTTTTCACTCTTTTTTCATAGATTTCCAACTTTAATCATTTTACTTCCAAGATTTACCTAGTACCTGCATTTTCATCAAAAACAACTACATACCACATGAAATCTTTTATATGAAGTATAAAAATGACTTAAATTATAGTGTTTAATGTGTAAAATTATCATAATAATAAGTGTAATTATACACTTATCAGTATATAATACCCAAGTAGACTCAGAGGGAACCTTAGAGAAACTCTCTAGTATGAACGTACCTCTAGATGTTTGAGCCATAGCTATCATCATCTAATGAGCTTGTTTCATGAGAAACATTTTCCTTCTTCAAATCTAACTTCCTCATGAGCTTACTCTTTACTTTTAAACCTTTCAGTTTCTTCAACTTAAGGTCCTCAGCATTAACTTACTCTTTGAGCTTATTTCTAAACTCAATCTCATAAAACTCGAGCAAGTCCATGAGTTGGATCAAGGTACAATTGGGAGAACACTCCTTAAGCATCTTTTTGAAGGAATCATATTTATTGGGTAATACCCTCAACACCATTTCCCTCAAAGACTGATCACTGTACTCAACTCCCAACTCTCTTAATTTCTTCGAGTTGTCATATATGTTAATGACCAACTCAACTACTGAGGTGTCTCCTCGCAATTTACTGTAGAACAGTTCATGTTCTAATCTTTCCACTTACTTGAGATGATGAATCATTGTTATGAGGTCCAACCCTTTGTACAAACATGTGTACTTTCGGAGCATGTGGTCTAACATGAGTTTTGTATAAACTCATAGTTTCCCTTGTACTCCTCATAGTCATTCATCTCACATGCAAAAGCATTCTTACAAAGGTTTTTGGGACTTGGATTAGTTAAAACATAATCCAGGTAGGAGTTCTAAAGAACTCCTCTAATAGTCTCAAACTACTCATTGAAGTTATAAACATCATATTTGACATCAACAAGAGGACCAATGTCAATGCGAGTATTTTCGTTAGTGATCATATTCAACCTAGATATAAGATAGAATTTGTTTAAACATTAGTATATGTACATGCATTTAATATAAGGTCTTTTATTAAACACATAATTCCTACTATTTTCTCAACATTTAAATAGCCCCTTCTATTCAAATTCAGGATATTTGGCCGAACCAAATTTCCTTAACAGGTAGCATCCATAGCCACTCATCATGACCCCCACTATTACAGGTTAAACCATAACAAGATAACCATGGTTAGAATCCATCCATTTGCATCTCTTGCAATCGCTAATCTAATTGAGTTCTCTATCTCGAGATGTGTGCACCCAATTGTACTACTCCTCAAATGTGTCTCCAATTCGGCATTAGTTCCAATAATATGGATAGCTAACCCTTCTTGGTTAAGTTTTTAACCCCATCTCATCTCATGATCAAACACATGTTAAAGGAAAGCATGTTGTACATGTTCTTACATCCATTAATAAGGTTCATATCCCGACTATGACGGGAAGATAAACTACCGCCTTAATATTGTTGGATGGATTTCATTGGTGCCACTGGTCTCACCCTAGTCTAGGTCTTATATGATGGATATGATTATGAAATAACAATTCTAAGCTATTAGAAATTATTAACTCTAAGGGGACATGCTCTGGAATGGTATATCATAATCATTCCATTATGCCAAGACACCACATAGCATGTAAAACAAACAAGGTCCATGTTTAAGTTCTTGCAAGTATGTATATAAGTTTTAATTTAACAATTTAAAAAGTTTGTAAAACCATATGCGGAATCCAATTTAAAAAGTTTCATTTACACGTGTGGCAAAACATTGCTAATTTATATGATAATCACCTAGACTAAGTTTGAGCAAAACTTTAATCTAGTTATCACATCATTTTCTATAATAGGAATTGAACCCTAAGTCATGTATAGCATACTTTAATCAATTCATAAAAAATCACATTTTAACATATAATATCAATCATGCATAGTATAAGGCAGTCTCTGATACCACTGCTGGTTAATCAAGAAAGTAATTGAACATGCAATCATTGTAACGCGGAATTTCAAAACTTAAAATTAACATATAGATCACCTAAGTATGCCATGATTGATATAATCTAAGTTAAAATGTTCCATAGATGCTTTTAGGTTCATAAAGCTTACAAAAGAAACCTAACATCTAATAGGTTGAATCATTACTAGTTGATGCGTGTTTTCTCTCTTTTGGTAGTGGTGTTACCTTTGAGTAATTCGACAACACTTCATTAGCATGAGCTTCCAAATTAGGAGACCCTCTATAATCGATCCACACACTGACCAAAACCTCATTGCGGAAGATTCACTTAAGAAAGAGCCTTCAAAAAGAATTATTCGATTATTTGCAAAAACTCGTGAAGGATCTCACACAATAAAAGAAGAAGAGGGAGTCAAATCCAGAGAGAAAATCTCAACTAAAAGCTATTTTTAGGTATGAATAAAGAGAGGAGCTGGAAGCCTATTTGTAGGGAAAAGGGGGAGTGTTAGACTCCCCCTCAATAACTAGATGGGATGGGAATATTCCCATCCCATCCTTATCGGGCTATCCCACGAGGGTTGTAAGGAAAGCCCTAGTGGGCTTCCCTTGCTTTGTCGCAAGCACAAGCTTGAGACCCGCACAAGTGCTACCATTGGCAGCGCTTGCAGCTCGCTAGCATGCGGACTTACCCCGTGCACTAGCGACCCGCTAGCATTCCAACTCTCGAGGCAGGGCATAGGCTTCATTTTAAACAACCCGTATTTGTTTTGAGGCCACTTGCAATGGGAAAATTCCCTTGCTCCGCTGTATGTAATTTTCCCTATCTCCTCTTTATTCCTTTTAATCATTAATTTGGTTCAACCAATTAATAATTCTTCTAACGGATTCGACAACTTGTATTTTTAGCATAGACCTAGTTTATAGGTTCTTTACTTAGTCCTATAAAGACCCAAAGTGTGTGACCTCATAGGATCCCAAAGTATAGAGCCGCTAGAGGTTAATCTAAACTTGGCTTCCCATCCGGGAACCTTTAGGCTCAGTGTTCAAGATCGTTATGGAACCTGATAGCTCTAGATGATCAAATGGGCTTTCTAGAAAAAGTGTATGCTCCCCCGACACTTAGAATGTCACGCGCTTGTGACTTGATCCGGTTCTGTAGTAGCAACCAATACAATACACTCCTTCCATCAAGTTAAGTACCATCTAGTTTATTGAGCTTGGATTATGTGCCAGCTCATGTAATAGTCGTAGCTACCCTAGAATTAGACTTATTCACGAAGAACACCACTCGGCCTTTATGTATCAAGATTGACTAGAAACACGTTCTATTAATCTCATACTGTGATAAGAGGTTTATGAGTGTGTCACTTCAATAAGGGGCCCTAAGGTACATCTCCCATTATATCACTATATCAGGAGCGATGGATCCCATCTTGACTACTCAGCTTACCAACATGTGATCATCACTATACCTGTAATCACCCATATCATCCTGATTGCCAGGGTATGAATAAGTATGACCCATAGTATAGCAACTCCAATACAAGGTAACTGGTATCTCAGGTCTGAGGATACTTATAATGCTACTACAATAAGACATGATACCAACACATGGATATAGTTATTTCTGAGTGTCTGTATTATAGCGGTTTCCAATTTATTATCCCGAATACATTCATGTGTTAACTCAAGGTACCACGTTCAGCTCATGAGATCGGCTGCTTGGATCTAATCTAAGGAGAAAGCCCACACATGCTAGTCTGTTCGTTCCATTGATTTTTAGCCTTAATGAAACTATGACTAGGGATATTTAGACTATTCATAGTAGCACGTATGTGCAGTTCTCACACCACATAGCTCCCACTATATCCTTGCACTTTTACCCTATGTAGAAGTCATGGACTTTGTATCATCAAAGCACATATACAAATTTAGGCTCAGTGTTCTAGACCGTTATGGAACCCGATAGCTCTAGATGATCAAATGGGCTTTCTAGCAAAGGCATGTGATCCTCCGATACTTGGAACGTCACATGCTTGTGACTTGATCCGGTTCTATAGTAGTAACTAGTACAATAAACTCCTTCCATTAGGTTAAGTACCATCCAGTTTCTTGAGCTTTGATTAAGTGTCAGCTCATGTAATAGCTATAGCTTTCCTAGAATTAGACTTTTTCACGATGAACACCACTTAACGGTTTTGTATCTTGATTGACTAGAAACCCGTTCCATCAACTGTATACTCTAATTAGAGGTTTATGAGTGTGTCACTTCAACAAGGGGCCCTAAGGTATATCTCCATTATATTACTATATCAGAAGCGATGGATCCCATCTTGACTACACAGCTTACTAACAAGTGATCATCGCTATACCCGTAATCACATGTGTCATCCTGATTGCCAGGGTATGAATTAGTATGACCCATAGTATAGTAACTCCTACATAAGGTAGCCGATATCTCCAGCCTGAGGATACTCGTACTGCTACTGCAATAAGACATGACACCAACACATGGATATAGTTATTTCTGAGTGTCTATCTTATGGCGATCTCCAATGTATTACCCGAATACATTCATATGTTAACTCAAGGTACTACATTCAACTCGTGAGATCGACCACTTGGAACTAATCCAAGGAGTAAATGCTAGTCTATCCACTCCATTGATGTCTAGTCTTAATGAACTACGACTAGGGATATTTAGACTATTCATAGTAACATGTATATGTAGTTCTCACTCCACATAGCTCCCACTATGTCCTTGCATGTTACGCTATGAATTAGTCATGAACTTTGTTTTCAACAATGCGCATATACATATCTAAACATATATGATACCAGTGAGATACAATAAAAAGAAGCACTGATAAGTAACAAAGATGCCTTTGATTATTATTAATAATTCAAAACTGTTTGTACATTATAGCTAATAAAGACATGTCACCCTAATTGCCTCTAGGGTATACATCATGTCTAACAATCTCCTACTTGCACTAGAGCCATTTGGCCATGTGCTTTATACCATACTCATTAACATGCTGGTCATACTTAAATTGAGTCAATGGTTTGGTTAACCCATCAGCTAGATTCTGATCCGTTGGGATGTATTCTAAACTTATATCTTTTCTAGCTACTATTTCTTAAATGAGATGGTATTTACTAAGTACATGTCCATTTTTCTAGGAAGACTGTGGATCCTTTGCTTGAGCAATAGCCCCATTATTATTGCAATAGACCATTATAGGATTTCCAATGCTGGACACCACATTAAGAATACCAATAAATCCCTTAAGCCAGATAGCTTCATTAGCCACTTCTAAAGCAGCTATGTACTCATATTCTATGGTTGAATCGGCAGTCGTATCCTATTTGAAACTCTTCCAAACAACTGCCCCTCCATTAAACATAAAAACATAACCTGACTGGGACTTATAATCATCCCTGTCAAACTGAAAACTCACATTGGTGTATCCCTTTAAAGTGAGATCACCTTCACCATATACCAAAAGCATATCCTTAGTCCTGTGTAAGTACTTGAGGATAGTTTTAATGGCTATCTAGTGCTTCTCACTTGGGTCAGATTGAAATATGCTCATGACGCTCAATGCATGTGAGATATCAGGCCGAGTGCATACCAAAGCATACATGATGGACCCTACCACTGAGGCATAGGGTATTCCATTCATGCGCAGTCTCTCTTCTTGTGTTCTCGGACACTCAGATTTAGAAAGGTTAATCCCGTGAGACATAGGGAGATAACCCTTTCTTGACTGCTCAAGGTTAAATCTTGCCAAAACCTTGTCTATGTATGTACTTTGTGAAAGACCTAGAAGCCTTTTGGATGTATCTCGATAAATTTTAATACCAAGTATAAAAGCTACTTTTCCAAGGTCATTCATGGAGAACTTCTTTGACAACCACATCTTAACTGTCTGAAGAAAAAGAATATCGTTTCCTATTAATAATATGTCATCGACATATGATACAAGGAAAACAATCGCATTCCCATTAGCCTTTTTACATACAATGGGCTCATTAGCATTCGATACAAAACTAATTTCTCGAATTGTCTCATTAAACCTAATATTCTAACTCCTCGATGCTTTCTTATGTCCATAAATGGACTTCTGCAACTTACATACCTTAGACCCATCCTTAGATGTGAAACCCTCAGGTTGTTTCATAAACACATCCCTATTCATATTCCCATAAAGGAATGCTATTTCACATCCATCTGCCAAATCTCATAATCGTAATGAGCAGCGATGGCAAGGAGTATCCTAATAGACTTCAGCTTGGCCATCAGTGAAAAGGTTTCATCATAGTCAATTCCTTCTTTTTAACTGTACCCTTTTGTACTAGCCTTGCTTTAAAGATAACTATGTTACCGTCCATGTTGTTTTTCTTCTTGAAAACCCACTTGCATCCTATAGGCTTAATCCCGCTTAGAGCATCAACCAAGTTTTAGACTTGATTTTCGCACATGGAGTCCATCTCCTATCTCATGGCTGAAAGCCATTTATCAAATTCTGAGCCTTCCATTACCTCATTGTAAGTCTTGGGCTCATCATCTTCCATAAGGAAGAGATGTTTATCATCAGTGATGAAAAAATGGTATCGCTCGGGAGCAATGGGAGGTCAACTTGACCTACGCAGTGTTTGTGTTATAATAGGTTGTTTTATGCTTACACTATCTTGTGTAATAGGTGTAGGTATAATCAGTTGACTGTTTGTTTGATCTACTTGAGTGCCTAACTCAAGAATGCTCCCAGTAGCTTTTGCATGTATAAGCTCATTCTTGAGGAATTGAGCATTTCTGAAAACAAGGACTTTCTGTTCCTTGGGATCATAAAAGGTATACCCTATAATCTCATTAGGGTAACCTATAAATAAACATCTATCAGACTTAGCACCCAGCTTATCTGAACTTATCTATTTAACATATGCAAGGCATCCCCAAACTATCAGGTGAGAAAGAGCAGTTTTCTTACCATACCATAACTCGTACAGAGTTTGATCAACTAATTTAGAGGGTTTGATTTAGTAAATAAACTGTGCCCTCAAGTGTATAACCCCAAAAGGATCTACTGAGTTCTGCTTGGCTCATCATGGACCAAACCATATCGAGTAGGGTTCGATTTCTCCTTTCTGACACTCTATTGTGTTAGGGCGTGTAAGGAGGTGTCCATTGGGACAAGATACCATTATCCCTTAGATAATCCTGAAACTCCTAGCTTAAGTATTCATCGCCTCGATCAGATCGAAGGGTCTAGATACTTTTCTTTAGCTGTTTCTCTACTTTAGTTTTGAATTCTTTAAAAGCATCAAAACTTTCAAACTTGTGCCTCATAAGGTACAAATAACCATATCGCGAATAATCGTCAATAAAGGTTATGAAGTAGATGAAACCCTCATGTATCTTAACACTCATTAGACCACATACATCGAAATGTATTATTACCAAAGTACTAGTGACATGTTGACCCTTTCCTTGTAAAGGTTTCTTAATCATCTTCCCTTTTAAATAAGGATCGCACACACCATAGGAAGCCCATTCCAATGGGCCTAAGTCTCCACATTTGTGTAACTTAGCTAAGCAAGTCTCATTTATGTGGCCTAGACAACAATTCCGTAAGTATGAGGATTTCTCATTATCTAATTTTGATTTCTTAACAATGTTCATATTTAGAATTTCAGTTTTAGTATCTAAAACATATATGCCATTCAAAGATATTCATTAAGCGCAAAAAATATTGTCACGCTGAATTTGACATTTATTATGAGAAAATAAAATTTCAAATCCTTTCATTGCTAGAAGTGCAACATAAATAATATTCTTAGTGACATCGGAATATAATAGCAATTGTTTTCAAAACTAAAACTAGGCCACTAGGCAAAAGAAGGCTATATGTCCCTACAACTATTGCAGCAAACGAAGTCATAAACATCCCTTAGGTATACTTGAATCTAATAGCGATGATAATTTCCAGGTGGGAGAGGCCCCCTTGAAGTGAATGAGCAGCCTTGTCCATTCCTTACCAAAATTACCACATACACTTTGATTCGTTATACCATGGATAATTATGATTTAAAGATTTTGTTCTATAATTGAGTGAAGTACAGGATGACCCTTAATTAAAGCATTTACCCATGTGGTAAAACATTACTAATTTTATATGATAATCACCTAGATTAAGTTTGAGCAAAACGTTAATCTAGTTATCACATTATTTTCTATAACAAGAATTGAAACCTAAGTCATGCATAGCATACTTTAATCAATTCATAGAAAATCACATTTTAACATTTTACAATCAATCATGCATAGCATAAGACAAGCTCTAATACCATTATTGATTAATCAAGATAGTAATTGAATATGCACAGGTTGCAAGGCGGAAATCAAAAAGTTAAAATTAACTTGAGGATCTCCTAAGCATGCCATGATTGATATAATCTAGGTTAAAATGTTTAGCATCTAAAGATTAAAGCATTACCAATTGATGTGTGCTTGATCTCTCTTTTAGTAGCGGTGTTCCCTTTGAACAATTTTGATGGCATGAGCTTCCAAACTAGGAGAGCCTCTATGACTTGATCCACACGAATCTTCACTGACCAAAACCTCGAAGAGGTAGAACCCATCGATTAATAGCAGTTGCTAGACTACTTGTAAATTAACCCGAAAATCCAAAACTGAAAGCTCACTTAAACTTAGAGCCTTCTAAAAGAATTCTTCAATCTTTTTGGAGAAACTCATAGAGGATCCCACACAACAAAAGAAGAGAAGGAAGAAATCAGAGAGAAAATAAGCTAAAAGCTTTTTGGTGTGTGTATGAATTAATGGGGCTTTGAAGCCTATATATAGGGAAAAAGGGGGAGTGATAGACTCCCCCTAAAAATCTACATGGGTTGGGATATCATCCCATGCATAGCAGGTCAACCGCTTGGGTATGGATATCCACAGGTTGACCTGCGACTACCATAAGGCAAGCCCTAACGGGCTTGCCTTGTGCTACAATCTGCAGCTTGGGGCTTTCCCACAAGCCCAGCTCTTCCTTGCGGTACCGCTTACGGCCCGTGAACCCGTTGGCTCAAGGGGTACCCCCGCAAGCCCCACTTTGAAGAACCCGCGTTCGGTTTGGGGCCCACTCATAACGGGAAAAATCCCTTGCTCGCTTCGTGCAACCTTTTCCCTATCTTTTCATTATATCTATTAATTATTAATTAAATCAATAAATAATTCTTCTCACTGATATCTCAACTTGCATTTTTGGTTTAGACCTAGTCCATAGGTTCTTTACATGGTCCGATAAAAGACCTAAAGTGTTTGACCTCATAGGATCCCAAAGTATAGAGCCTCTAAAGGTTAACCAAAACTTGGCTTCCGACTCGGGAACCTTTAGGCTCAGTGTTCCAGATCGTTATAGAACCCGATAGCTCTAGATGATCAAATGGGCTTTCTAGCAAAGGCGTGTGATTCCCCGATATTTAGAACGTCACGTGCCTATGACTTGATCCAGTTCTGCAGTAGTAGACACTACAATACACTCCTTCCATCAGTTAAGTACCATCTAGTTTATTGAGATCGGATTAAGTGTCAGCTCATGTAATAGCTGTACCTATCCTAGAATTAGACTTGTTCACGAAGAACACCATTCAACAATTTTGTATCTTGATTGACTAGAAACCTATTCCATTAATCATACGCTCTGATAAGAGGTTTATGAGTGTGCCGCTTCAAAAAGGGGACCAAAAGTACATCTCCATTATATTACTATATAAGGAGCGATGGATCCCATCTTGACTACACAGCTTACCAACATGTGATCATCGTTATACCCGTAATCACCCGTGTTATCCTAATCACCAGCGTATGAATAAGGATGACCCAAAGTATATCAACTCCTACATAAGGTAACTTGTATCTCAGGTTTGAGGACACTCGTACTGCTAGTACAATAAGACATGACACCAACACATGGATACAGTTATTTCTGAGTGTCTATATTATAGTGGTGTCCAATGTATTACTCGAATATATTCATGTGTTAACTCAAGGTTCCACCTTCAGCTCGTGAGATCGGCCACTTGGAACTAATCCAAGGAGTAAGCCTACACATGCTAGTTTATCCGCTCCATTAAGTCCAGTCTCAATGGAACTATGACTAAGTATATTTAGACTTTTATAGTAACACGTATGTGCAATTCTCACTCCACATAGCTCCCACTACATCCTTTCACTTTTACGCTATGAATTAGTCATAGACTTTATTTTCATCAATGCGCATATACATATCCAAACATATATGATACCAGCGAGATACAATAAAAAGAAGCACTGATAAGTGATAAGTGTATAATTACGCTTATTATCATATTAATTTTACACACTGAACACTATAATTTAAGTCATTTTTATACTTCATATAAAAGATTTCACATGGTATGTAGTTGTTTTTTATGCAAATGCAGATAATAGGTAAATCTTGGGAGTAAATGATCAAAAGTGGAATTCTATGAAAAAAGAGTGAAAAAGGTGCAAAAAGATGCGTGGAATTTAATAATTTGGCTTAGGATCGAAGTTGTTAAAGATCGGTAAAGTCTCAAGGAGAATTCTAAAGAAAAATGCAATTCACAGTCGTGACAACCATTCGTGGTCACGACCTGTTCTTCTTCAGAACAGAATTTTGCAATTCAAAGATTCACGATCGTGACTTGCATATCGCGGTCTCGACTTGGACGGTTTTCTATTTTTATCTTCTTAACTACCAACCGCTAGATAAGCATGATCAACCGCCATCCACCACCATCAACTACCAATGAATAGACACCTATCTGAAGTCAACCAATCATGAAAAGGTACCTATCCATTATGGATTAGATTGAAGCTTCTCAACCAATCACAATGAAATGATGCAATCATTCACCAATGGAAAATAGGGCTCCAAACCTTACAATTTCATGCGGTATTCAAGCAGCAAGGGGTGCATTAGAGTGCATGAGTGAAATATAGTGTGTATAGATAGGGAATTCGCTAAGTTCGTGATTCGAATCCTTGTTTCGATCACTAGATTTCTCCATATTCTCGAGCGATTATTGTATAAGTGTACTTGCAAATCACTTATCAATAAAAGTTTTCATTCTTCAATATTCGTTTATTTGATATTCACAAAGAATAGCATCCTAGCGGAGGTTCTGTACTGGCCGAGACCGAATTTAAAGCAGACGTAGGAATTGCGGGAATTGACGACTCCCATTAAAAAGTGGATAAGGTTTGATCAACTTTAGCTTTCACTTGCATACCTTACAACTTTGCTTTGCTTTCTACTTATACTTTCTATTTCGAAGTTTATGATATGCCTATGTGTCATAATGCGTATTTCGTGAAGTCTTTTATATTAATCAAGTTATATGCAGTGGAGTTAATTTTAAGAGTAGTTTCAGGGTTAATAATATCGTGTATAATCAATGGATCTGTGATATAACGCTGTTGAGTGAGCCAACATTTTTGGAATGGTAACTTGCTAAATATGGCTATGTGAGAGTGACTCGTACTAAGCATATTATTGATGTTTTCCAGGTATATATAATTGTCTTGATTCGTTTGTGCTAGGTTTAGAAAAGTTATTTCATGTGCTACTCTACAGCGAATAATTGAACATCTGAGTATTTTGAACTGATTCTGTTAGATTAGTTTAGTCAATCATAACATATTTGCTGAACTTGCATGTTTTCTCTGCTATCCTTATTTCGCAGGGAAAATCTATATATTTAGATTCTCTAATCTTTCATATCTATATTTACTCATTCTTCATTCTAACCCTCCTATCCAAAACCTTATATTATTTTATTTTCTTTATTTTGTCTTCCTTATTGATCTTTAAACTTGGTTCCTTCCTTGTGGGTTCGATATCTTTTAAAACTACATCGCAACTGTATACTTGCAGTTATCATCATTTTTCTATTTGATAAGAGGTACTAACAACACCTATATTACGTGAACAAGTTCTTGGCGCCATTAATACATAGCCAAATCTTGTGAACAAATTATTAAACTTATCAGTAGAAAAGTGGCGACCAATAAGTAACAAAGATGCCTTTGATTATTATTAATAATTCAAAACTGTTTGTACATTATAGCTAATAAAGACAAATCGCCCTAATTGTTTAACAGATATAACATCTAGATGGTCCGGTCTCATAAAATTATGACCAATCGAGATTACATCCCCCATAACTGCAGCCACATCATGAACTAAAGGCTCCGTAACAATAGCGGGCGATAACCTAACAAAATCAAAAAAACATAAACACTTGGAGGGAATAAAATACATAGAGTATGGATGAACTTCTATGATTAAATCTTGTAAACGAGAGCCAATCCCCATCTCGAAATCCCTCTAACGCATTCTCAGAATAAAATGCAATTATAACTCGACTTCTACATGCGGGAAGCAGTAAAATTTACCACAAAATTCCTATCTCTAATCATACCGTAAAACTCAGGAATCAAATGAATGTTTCTCATCACTGCAAAATATGAGAACTTAGTCCACTCGGATTTCTGAATAGACCGTGATAACTCTAGACGGATCAGCTTCGGGCTCAGTGTAACAACCTCTGCATATGATCGTGCATCTCTTAGTGACTCCATGAACGGTCATTTGATGGCCTGTTTTCAACCACTCTTGGCCGAGACTTTAGAGCTTTATCAGAATGAGACAGAAGATGCCTATCGTATCTTGATTTGAAAGCGCGTAGCCTAATTTCCCAATCGATATTGCGTTTAATAAGAAAGGTGCCTCATGCATGGGTATCGAACCCTCCAAAGATTGAAAATCGAAGCATTGATTTGTCGCATTCCTTTTACGTGCAACATATAAACGTCTAATCACCCCGTATTTGAGGAAAATAATTCTCACGGCATCCTTATCATGAGAAGATGGGAAATTCTCAAAATAGATGTTATTATCATTCGAAAGGGTGGGGTGATAAGTGTATGATTACACTTATTATCATATTAATTTTATATACTAAACACTATAATTTAAGTCATTTTTATACTTCATATAAAAGATTTCACGTGGTATGTAGTTGTTTTATATGCAAATGCAAATACTAGATAAATCTTAAGAGTAAAATGATCTAAAGTGGACTTCTATAAAAAAAAGAGTGAAAAAGGTGCAAAAAGATGCGTGGAACTTAAAGATTTGGCTAAGGATCAGTAAAGTTGCAAGGAGAATTCTGAAGAAAAATGCAATTCACGGTCGTGACAACCATTTGCGGTCGTGACCTGTTCTTCTTTAGAATAGAAATCTGCCAATCAAAGATTCATGGTCGTGACTTGTATATCGCGATCATGATTTGGATGGGTTTCTGGTTTTATCTTCTTAACTATTAACTGCTAGATAAGCAAGATCAACCACCATTAACTAACAATGAATAGACACTTATCAGAAGTCAACCAATCATGAAAAGGTGTCTATCCATTGTAGATTAGATTGAAGCTTCTCAACCAATCACAATGAAGTGATGCAATCATTCACCAATGGACGTGACTCTTCATTTGGATAGACTTAACCCTTCCAACTTATAAATAGGGCTCTAAACTTCACAAATTCCAGGCAATGGGTGTGGCAAGAAGACAAGGGTTAGACATAGTGTGTGTACAGATAGAGAATTCGCTACGTTCATAAGTGTTAGCGAGAAAATGTTTAAGTGATTCGAATCCTTCTTTCGATCACTAGATTTCTCTATATTCTCGAGCGATTGTTGTAAAAGTGTACTTGTAAATCACTTATCAATAAAAGTTTTCGTTCTTCAATATTATTTTATTCGATATTTGCAAAGAATAGCATCCTAGAGGAGGTTTTATACGGGCCGAGACCGAATTCAAAGTAGACGTAGGAATTGCTGGAATTGATGACTCCCATTAAAGTGTGGATACGGTTTGAACAACTTTAGCTTTCACTTGCATACCTTACAACTTTGCTTTGCTTTCTACTTATACTTTCTATTTCAAAGTTTATGATATGTCTATGTGTTATAATGCGTATTTCATGTTAAGTCTTTTATTTTAATCAAGTTATATGCATTGGAGTTAATTTTAAGAGTAGTTTTGGGGTTAACAATATCATGTTTGGATCTCTGATATAACGATGTTTAGTGAGCCAACATTTTTGGAATGATAACTATCTAAATGTGGCTATGTGAGAGTGACCCGTACTAAGTATAGTATTGATGTTGTCCAGGTTTATATAATTATCTTAATTCGTTTCCGCTAGGTTTAGAAAAGTCATTTCATGTGTTGCTCTGCGGTGAATAATTGAACATCTGAGTGTTTTGAAACGAGTCTGTTAGATTAATTTAGTGAATCGTAACATCTTTGTTGAACTTGCATGTTTTCTTTGCTATCCTTATTTTGCAGGGAAAATCTATATATTTAGATTCTCTAATCTTTCATATCTATATTAAATCATTCTTCATTCTAACCCTCATATGCAAAATTATCAATACATATTATTTTCTTTATCCTTTTTCCCTATTTGATCTTTAGAGCTAGTCCTTCCCTGTCAGATCGATATCTCTTAAACCTACATCGCAATTGTATACTTGTAGTTATTATCATTTTTCTATTTAATAAGAGGTACTGACAACACCTATCCTTTACGCGAACAAGTTTTTGGCATCATTAATATATAGCCAAACTCTTTGCGTAAAAGTTATTAAACTTATTAGTAGAAAAGTGGCGAACAATTTTTCGACGCCGTTGCCGGTGAAGGCAAGTGCGTTCTAGATGTTGAATCGTCCAGGGAAGGCAAGTGCGTTCTAGAGATCGATTATATCTATTTATTTCATTTCCTGATTATACAATTTTCTAATTTCATTCTAGATGTGAAAAGATTATGAAATAATCATCTTGAAGGTGATACGTCAGAATATTTCATATTAATTCTTGATAAATAGAAAATTGTCTTCTATTTTCCTATTTGTGTTCCCGACTGTCTATCGCGCTCGTGAATTTCCTACAAAACTTTCTGTTTCTTGCTTTTAGTATACTCACGATCGGGACCTAGGATCACGATCACGACGTGAGCGAAAACTGCAGTAGTTTGAGTAGTTTTTCGACGGTTTCTATCAAATTCTACATATAGGGTGTGATTTTCATAACTCTTCACTTCAGATATCCCAAATTCATCTTCTTTCAATTAAAATTTTCTATTCTAAACCTTGAAATCAATCAACCCTTTTTCATCAAAATGGTTCACTCAAACAAATCTATTCTAATTCCTCCTTCAAACCTGCAAGAATTGTATGAAGCACCTTTTCCTATTCACTCT